>JAAKFY010000006.1:3706062-3711577 GCA_011823955.1 Dissostichus mawsoni | reverse complement strand
TGTTTCTGATGGACCGTGGGTGTAAAGTCCGCCCACATTTCAGATATTACGTCATATCGGCAGCAAATCTGGATCAGCTCCGTTGTTCCCCCGTTTTTAGAGATGTGGGTACGGAGGAAAAGAGAGAGGGTTTTATTTTCTGACACTTTGTGAGTCTCCTGACACACCGGGGACACATTTATGTATAAAAGACATCAAAAAGTGCATTTAGCAAGATAGGAGAGCTTTAACCCCAACTTCTGTTTGGTGAATTACTAGGTCTGATTAATTAACTCGGGCCCATCGATGCCTCACCCTGCTACTAGGACAACATTTTCCCAATTTGGGATCAATGAAATGCATCTAATCTAATCATGCATGTTATTAAAGTTGAATTGTCTTCTTTACGCCCAAACTATTTTTTATCGTACTAAGAACATTCTGGAGGAACAAATACTCAGAACTCTTTATAACAGTCTATTTCTCCCTTACCTTTACTACTGCTCCCAAATATGGGGAAACACGTACTCAACAAATCTACAAAAAATAATAACATCCCAAAAGAAAGTATTACGAATAGTCTGTGGTGTTGGTAAATATGAACATACAACTGCCACAGTCAGCAGTGGGGGGATGAGGGAGGTTTCAGACACAGTTTCTTTTACTTCCCGCGCTGCCCCGTCCTTCTGCAGGGTCAGGTCAGGTCAGGGTCAGGTCAGGGTCAGGTCAGGGTCAGGTCAGGGTCAGGGTCAGGTCAGGGTCAGGTCAGGGTCTCATCATCTGCAGCAGATGGCAGACGAGATTTGTTTCCGAAAAAAACGTTCTCTACTGAAGACTCTCGAGCTGATTTTCAGAGTGACTCTGCGAGAAAACTCAGCCGAACGTATTTGTTTATATTTGTGAAAGAAAGGAAACCGACACACGATACAAACCTAAAAATAAAATATGTATGGCAGAGGAATAGGGCCAGAATTATGAAAGAAATGAACGTCTGAATTTGATCCGAAAATCTCTGAATTTTGAATTGTTTTCTCAAAAGTCTGACTTTCTTTCTTAAAATTCAGACTTTAATCTCAGCTTGCAGGAGCCAAAATATAAAGTGCATATCTTGATAACTAGTTAGAGAAGCAAACGCTGAAATGGAGTCAAATGAAACGTCTGGAGGGATTAAACAAAGTGCACCGTATATATCATCCTAACTTTGTTCTCAAACTTGAGAAAGAATCATTAAGTGTTCCTACATCTGCAGACTGGTTGCCTGAGTTCTTATAATAATGAATCCAATTATCCTCTTGATTAAAAATGCATGCCAGTTGATCCTGAATCAAAAGTTAAGTTCCTTTTTTTTAGGCATATATTAAAGGTCTCAGATATATACAAATATATGAAAACATGTCCATGAAGTGTTTTGCTCAAAATACCAAACAGAATCAGTTTCTGATTGGGCCGTGGGTCTAAAGCCCGCCCACATTTCAGATATTACGTCTTATCGAACGCAGCAAATCTGGATCAGCTCCGTTGTTCCCCCGGTTTTTAGAGATGTGGGTACGGAGGAAAAGAGAGAGGGTTCTATTTCCTGACACTTTGTGAGTCTCCTGACACACGGGGGACACACCGGGGACACACCGGGGACACACAGGGGACACACCGGGGACACACGGGGACACGTATTGATGTATAACAGATATCAAAAAAGTGCATTTTGCACGATAGGAGAGCTTTAAACACTTGCCAATTCGAGTTAACCGAGAACGAGATTAGCGGGCGGTGTGCACATGCAGAAATTGAAACAAAAAAGTTGAGAGTAAATCTTTGCTAGATTTTCCAGTTATTCCCATTCCGCCCCTTCCCATTCCCCCCCTTCCCATTCCGCCCCTTTCCCGTTTCGCCCCCTGTCCCATGCAGCCCAACAACAGCCTCTGATTCGTCAACAGACTTCATGCAATGCTCATGGGATGCATCATTAGATCTATAAACTCTAACTCTAACCCTAAGACCCACGACCAAGCAAAACAAGCATAATTTCTTATGTAGCCAAATGTAAAAAAGGGGCGAAATGGGAATAATTTAGGGGCGAATTGGGAAGGGGCGAAACGGGAAGGGGCAAAATGGGAAAGGGGCGAAGTGGCAATGGGGCGAATTGGGAAGGGGCGAAGTGGAGAAGGGTGAAACGGGAAGGGGCAAAATGGGAAAGGGGCGAATTGGGAATAATTTAGGGGCGAATGGGAAGGGGCGAATTGGGAAGGGGCGAAATGGGAAAGGGGCGAAGTGGTAATGGGGCGAATTGGGAAGGGGCGAAGTGGCATGGGGCGAATTGGGAAGGGGCGAAGTGGCATGGGGCGAATTGGGAAGGGGCGAAGTGGAGAAGGGGTGAAACGGGAAGGGGCAAAATGGGAAAGGGGCGAATTGGAATAATTTAGGGGCGAATTGGGAAGGGGCGAATTGGCAATGGGGCGAATTGGGAAGGGCGAAATGGAAAGGGGCGAAGTGGCAATGGGGCGAATTGGGAAGGGCGAAGTGGCATGGGGCGAATTGGGAAGGGGCGAAGTGGCATGGGGCGAATTGGGAAGGGGCGAAGTGGAGAAGGGGTGAAACGGGAAGGGGCAAAATGGGAAAGGGGCGAATTGGAATAATTAGGGGCGAATTGGGAAGGGGCGAAGTGGCAATGGGGCGAATTGGAAGGGACGAGATGGGAAAGGGCGAAGTGGAGAAGGGCGAAACGGGATAGGGGCGAAGTGGCAATGGGGCGAATTGGGAAGGGGCGAAACGGGAATAATTTAGAGGCGAATTGTGAAGGGGCAAAACGGGATGGGGCGAATTGGGAAGGGGCGAAACGGGAAGACACCAGATTTTCCAGGTCTAAATCCAGTAAATATCGGCTAACTGTTGAATGTGTTTGTGCAGGTCTGAGTGTTTTCCCTCGTACCTTTGAAGAAGACGAACTTCCCGTCTGATCTCTCGTAGGCGGCGTCGATGCGAGGCGGCAGGCCCTTCCAGAACTGATCGATCTGCATCGGGTAGCCCTCCTGCATTGTTGTTCCGCAGGCGCCAGAACCAGCGGTCCTGCAACACGGCGAGGAATTACATTTCATTAGAGACGACTGAACTCAACATAATTCAACTTTAAGCTCCATGTACAATATGAAATATATATAATAATACACTGTAGTGTGCCGTATAAACATAGTGTTTTAGTTGTTTAGCTGTTAAGGTTATTTGTAGTTACATTTGAACCTGGTGTAAAGACTTGTCTTTGGCATCCTTTCTTAATGCTGAATTGAAATACTTATTTTGTATTATCCTTATATATTTATTTTTTTAACCAACTTAGCAACTTGTTTTTTTAGATTGCTTATGTTCGCACCTTCAGACACTAAAGCTAATTCCTTGTTTGTGTAAATGTACCTGGCAATAAACTTCCATTCGGATTCTGATGTGTGGAACAAACTACAGCAACTCTCATTTCTCCTAAAGAGGCCCTATTCTGCTTTTTGGGGTGTTCCCTCTCCTATACGTTTTAGTGCATGTAAATGGTCTGCAGAGGCTAAAATGTGTTCCTCTCCCACACTACATATTTGTTAATGATCCCGAATATGAAATTGAGCATACAGCATGTTTAAGAAAAGATTGTGGATGTCAAAAGGAAAGGAGGAGGAAGAATAAGAAGAAGAGAGAGAGAAGAGAGAAGAGCATCAATCTCAGCTCAATATCCAACACACACACACACACACACACACCCACACACACACAACACACACACACCACACACACACACACACACACACACAACACACACACACACAACACACACACACACACACACACAAACAACACACACACACACACCACACACACACACACACACACACACACACACACACACACACACACACACACACACACACACACACACACACACACACACACACACACACACACACAATCCGACATGCCCTGGCTGCTAATGCTTTTTTCTGTGTGAGCCCAGAGAGAGAAAGAAAAATCAATGCTTCTTATTTCGAGCAAAAGAAACCATGAGTGTTTCTCACCGAGGAGACATCCCATAATGAGCGTCTCTATGCTCTCCGTGTCCTGAAACGCTTCTGGTCACAGAGTTGAGGAAAAAGAAAATCCCCCTAGATCGATGCTGACGTGTTTTTTAAGATGTAGTAAGTCCTTTGGTTTCCTTCAGGGACTTAAACCCCCTCAGTGATGATGCATCATATAACACTTCCTCCACCTCTGAGAACATTTAGTTTTATTTCCAACTCACGACATACGGACACTTGAACCTGTAATACCTGGTGTTTTTGTCCACTTTGGGAAAACAAGACAACATGAGGTTTAAGCCCCTTTTTCCCCTTTTTCTTATCAAGCTCCACATTTGTGAATCAGCTTCCAGTTTGTGTTCGGGCGGCAGACACCCTATCCGTGTTTAAGAGTGCGCTTAAGACCTTCCTTTTTGATAAAGCTTATAGTTAGGGCTGATTAGATTCAGCCCCTAGTTTAGCTGCTATAGGCTTAGTTTGTCGGGGGACACTTTACTTTACTTCTTCCTTCTCTCTGTCTGTACCTGTGTACTCTCATGTTCCGAATAACCCAGCTTCCCCAAATGTCTTTTTGGTGTCTATCTACGCCGGGACCCTGAGTCGTGCTGATCCTGTTGCTGTGGTCCTGAGTCCTGGATCGCGAGCCCTGGATCTTGAGTCGTGGCTGTGCCTGTTGCTGTGGTCCTGGATCATAAGTCCTGGATGGATATCCTCGTGGATTCATCTTCTTATTATAGACACATGCATTTCCAAACATTTGGACTACCTATGTTGTAAAATGTATTATCTTCTCAATTTACACACGGCATCATTGCACGTCTGTCCGTCCTGGGAGAGGGATCCCTCCTCTGTTGCTCTCCCTGAGGTTTCTCCCATTTTTTTCCCCCTTAAACTGTGGGGTTTTTCCTTTTTCTGGAAGTTTTTCCTTGTACGATGTGAGGGTCTAAGGACAGAGGGTGTCGTATTGTCTACTGATATTCTGTACAAACTGTGAAGTCCACTGAGACAAATGTAACATTTGTGATATTGGGCTATATAATAAACATTGATTGATTGATTGATTGATTTTCATATTTTTGGTTCAAGCTGTTCTCTTTTAAAAATGCGTGTAAGGAGAGGTGCAGGAATGAGTCCGCAGTCCCCGGAAAGACTCAGATTTTAACTATTCCTGTTCCCCCGGTCTGGAGGTGAATGGGGTTTTTTGGTTGTTAGCTTGAAAAAGGTCATGAAGATTTCAACGTTTTGTTTCTCCAAAATCACATGGAGAAATCCAATTGGACCAGAGAGATGCTGCATTCAGGGTCCTCTCCAAAAATACTACATCACTGCAACATCTACAACAAGTTACTGATTAATGCAACCTTATTATTATGGACTGTGTGTGTGTGTGTGTGTGTGTGTGTGTGTGTGTGTGTGTGCGTGTGAGTGAGAGAAAGAGAAGCAGCATAGCAGAGGAAGAAATATCAATTTTGATGTCTCTGATCTTT
>JAAKFY010000006.1:3663562-3698562 GCA_011823955.1 Dissostichus mawsoni | reverse complement strand
AGACACATGAAGAAGAGGGGACACATGTTGATGTAGAAGAGACATGAAGAAGAGGGGACACATGTTGATGTAGAAGAGACATGAAGAAGAGGGGACACATGTTGATGTAGAAGAGACATGGAGAAGAGGGGACACATGTTGATGTAGAAGAGACATGAAGAAGAGGGACACATGTTGATGTAGAAGAGACATGGAGAAGAGGGGACACATGTTGATGTAGAAGAGACATGAAGAAGAGGGGACACATGTTGATGTAGAAGAGACATGAAGAAGAGGGGACACATGTTGATGTAGAAGAGACATGGAGAAGAGGGCACACATGTTGATGTAGAAGAGACATGGAGAAGAGGGGACACATGTTGATGTAGAAGAGACATGAAGAAGAGGGGACACATGTTGATGAAGAAGAGACATGAAGAAGAGGGGACACATGTTGATGTAGAAGAGACATGAAGAAGAGGGGACACATGTTGATGTAGAAGACACATGAAGAAGAGGGGACACATGTTGATGTAGAAGAGACATGAAGAAGAGGGGACACATGTTGATGTAGAAGAGACATGAAGAAGAGGGACACATGTTGATGTAGAAGAGACATGAAGAAGAGGGGACACATGTTGATGTAGAAGACACATGGAGAAGAGGGGACACATGTTGATGTAGAAGAGACATGAAGAAGAGGGGACACATGTTGATGTAGAAGAGACATGAAGAAGAGGGGACACGTGTTGATGTAGAAGAGACATGGAGAAGGGGACACGTGTTGATGTAGAAGAGACATGGAGAAGAGGGGACACGTGTTGATGTAGAAGAGACATGAAGAAGAGGGGACACGTGTTGATGTAGAAGAGACATGAAGAAGAGGGGACACATGTTGATGTAGAAGAGACATGAAGAAGAGGGGACACGTGTTGATGTAGAAGAGACATGAAGAAGAGGGGACACGTGTTGATGTAGAAGAGACATGGAGAAGAGGGACACGTGTTGATGTAGAAGAGACATGGAGTAGAGGGGACACATGTTGATGTAGAAGAGACATGGAGAAGAGGGGACACATGTTGATGTAGAAGAGACATGAAGAAGAGGGGACACATGTTGATGTAGAAGAGACATGGAGAAGAGGGGACACATGTTGATGAAGAAGAGACATGAAGAAGAGGGGACACATGTTGATGTAGAAGAGACATGAAGAAGAGGGGACACATGTTGATGTAGAAGAGACATGGAGAAGAGGGGACACATGTTGATGTAGAAGAGACATGAAGAAGAGGGGACACATGTTGATGTAGAAGAGACATGGAGAAGAGGGGACACATGTTGATGTAGAAGAGACATGAAGAAGAGGGGACACATGTTGATGTAGAAGAGACATGGAGAAGAGGGGACACATGTTGATGTAGAAGAGACATGGAGAAGAGGGGACACATGTTGATGTAGAAGAGACATGGAGAAGAGGGGACACATGTTGATGTAGAAGAGACATGGAGAAGAGGGGACACATGTTGATGTAGAAGAGACATGGAGAAGAGGGGACACATGTTGATGTAGAAGAGACATGGAGAAGAGGGGACACGTGTTGATGTAGAAGAGACATGGAGAAGAGGGGACACATGTTGATGTAGAAGAGACATGAAGAGGGACACATGTTGATGTAGAAGAGACATGGAGAAGAGGGGACACATGTTGATGTAGAAGAGACATGGAGAAGAGGGGACACATGTTGATGTAGAAGAGACATGGAGAAGAGGGGACACATGTTGATGTATTAGAGACATGGAGAAGAGGGGACACATGTTGATGTAGAAGAGACATGAAGAAGAGGGGACACGTGTTGATGTAGAAGAGACATGAAGAAGAGGGGACACGTGTTGATGTAGAAGAGACATGAAGAAGAGGGGACACATGTTGATGTAGAAGAGACATGGAGAAGAGGGGACACATGTTGATGTAGAAGAGACATGGAGAAGAGGGGACACATGTTGATGTAGAAGAGACATGAAGAAGAGGGGACACATGTTGATGTAGAAGAGACATGAAGAAGAGGGGACACATGTTGATGTAGAAGAGACATGAAGAAGAGGGGACACATGTTGATGTAGAAGAGACATGGAGAAGAGGGGACACATGTGATGTAGAAGAGACATGAAGAAGAGGGGACACATGTGATGTAGAAGAGACATGAAGAAGAGGGGACACATGTTGATGTAGAAGAGACATGAAGAAGAGGGGACACATGTTGATGTAGAAGAGACATGGAGAAGAGGGGACACATGTGATGTAGAAGAGACATGGAGAAGAGGGGACACATGTTGATGTAGAGAGACATGGAGAAGAGGGGACACATGTTGATGTAGAAGAGACATGGAGAAGAGGGGCACATGTTGATGTAGAAGAGACATGAAGAAGAGGGGACACATGTTGATGTAGAAGAGACATGAAGAAGAGGGGACACATGTTGATGTAGAAGAGACATGGAGAAGAGGGGACACATGTTGATGTAGAAGACACATGGAGAAGAGGGGACACGTGTTGATGTAGAAGAGCCATGGAGAAGAGGGGACACATGTTGATGTAGAAGAGACATGAAGAAGAGGGGACACATGTTGATGTAGAAGAGACATGAAGAAGAGGGGACACATGTTGATGTAGAAGAGACATGAAGAAGAGGGGACACATGTTGATGAAGAAGAGACATGAAGAAGAGGGGACACATGTTGATGTAGAAGAGACATGAAGAAGAGGGGACACATGTTGATGTAGAAGACACATGAAGAAGAGGGGACACATGTTGATGTAGAAGAGACATGAAGAAGAGGGGACACATGTTGATGTAGAAGAGACATGAAGAAGAGGGGACACATGTTGATGTAGAAGAGACATGGAGAAGAGGGGACACATGTTGATGTAGAAGAGACATGAAGAAGAGGGGACACATGTTGATGTAGAAGAGACATGGAGAAGAGGGGACACATGTTGATGTAGAAGAGACATGAAGAAGAGGGGACACATGTTGATGTAGAAGAGACATGAAGAAGAGGGACACATGTTGATGTAGAAGAGACATGGAGAAGAGGGCACACATGTTGATGTAGAAGAGACATGGAGAAGAGGGGACACATGTTGATGTAGAAGAGACATGAAGAAGAGGGAACACATGTTGATGTAGAAGAGACATGAGAAGAAGGGGACACATGTTGATGTAGAAGAGACATGAGAAGAGGGGACACATGTTGATGTAGAAGAGACATGAAGAAGAGGGACACATGTTGATGTAGAAGAGACATGAAGAGAGGGGAAACATGTTGATGTAGAAGAGACATGAAGAAGAGGGGACACATGTTGATGTAGAGAGACATGGAGAAGAGGGGACACATGTTGATGTAGAAGAGACATGAAGAAGAGGGGACACTGTTGATGTAGAAGAGACATGAAGAAGAGGGGACACATGTTTGATGTAGAGGAGACATGGAGAATAGGGGACACTGTTGATGTAGAAGAGACATGAGAAGGAGGGACACATTGTTTGATGTAGAAGAACATGAAGAAGAGGGGACCATGTTGATGTAGAAGAGACATGAAGAAGAGGGGACACATGTGATGTAGAAGAGACATGAAGAAGAGGGGACACATGTTGATGTAGAAGAGACATGAAGAAGAGGGGACACGTGTTGATGTAGAAGACACATGAAGAAGAGGGGACACATGTTGATGTAGAAGAGGACATGGAGAAGAAGGGACACAGTTTGATGTAGAAGAGACATGGAGAAGAGGGGACACATGTGATGTAGAAGAGACATGAAGAAGAGGGGACACATGTTGATGTAGAAGAGACATGAGAAGAGGGACAACATGTTGATGTAGAAGAGACATGAGAAGAGGGGACACATGTTTGATGTAGAAGAGACATGAAGAAGAGGGGACACATGTTGATGTAGAAAGAGACATGAAGAAGGGGACACATGTTGATGGTAAAGAGACATGAAGAGAGGGGACACATGTTGATGTAGAAGAGACATGAGAAGAGGGGACACATGTTGATGTAGAAGAGACATGAAGAAGAGGGGACACATGTTGATGTAGAAGAGACATGAAGAAGAGGGGACACATGTTGATGTAGAAGAGACATGAAGAAGAGGGGACACATTGGATGTAGAAGAGACAGAGAAGAGGGAACACATGTTGATGTAGAAGAGGACATGGAGAAGAGGGGACACATGTTTGATGTAGAAGAGACATGGGAGAAGGGGACACATGTTGATGTAGAAGAGACATGGAAGAAGAGGGGGACACATGTGATGTAGAAGAGACAGAGAAGAGGGACACATGTTGATGTAGAAGAGACATGAAGAAGAGGGACATGTTGATGTAGAAGAGACATGGAGAAGAGGGACACATGTTGATGTAGAAGAGACATGGAGAAGAGGGGACACATGTTGATGTAGAAGAGACATGAGAAGAGGGGACACTGTTGATGTAGAAGAGACATGGAGAAGAGGGGACACGTTGATGTAGAAGAGACATGAAGAAGAGGGGACACGTGTTGATGTAGAAGAGACATGGAGAAGAGGGACATGTTGATGTAGAAGAGACATGAAGAAGAGGGACCATGTTGATGTAGAAGAGACCATGGAGAAGAGGGGACACGTGTTGATGTAGAAGAGACATGGAGAAGAGGGGACACATGTGTGATGTAGAAGAGACATGGAAGAAGAGGGGACACATGTTGATGTAGAAGAGACATGAGAAGAGGGACACATGTTGATGTAGAAGAGACATGAAGAAGAGGGACACTGTTGATGTAGAAGAGACATGAAGAAGAGGGGACACATGTTGATGTAGAAGAGACATGGAGAAGAGGGGACACATGTGATGTAGAAGACACATGAAGAAGAGGGGACACATGTTGAGGAGGGGAGGGGACACTTTTTGTGTAGAAGAGACATGAAGAAGAGGGGACACATGTTGATGTAGAAGAGACATGAGAGAGGGGACACATGTTGATGTAGAAGAGACATGAAGAAGAGGGGACACATGTTGATGTGAAGAGAACATGAGAAGAGGGGACACATGTTGATGTAGAAGAGAACATGAGAAGAGGGGACACATGTTGATGTAGAAGAGACATGAAAAGTGGATTTTGCATAATAGGTCCCTTAAAGCTGCACCAGAATGAAAGTCCATCCCAACAACCATTAGAGAACAAACCACATCAGAATCAGAATCCTTGATTCGTCCCTCAGAGGGAAATGTACATTTGTTACAGCAAACAAAAGCCGAACGATTCCAGAAATTAAACCTAACAGGAATAAAAAAAACGTACATTTCAAATATTGCTCGATTAAAATGTTGCGTCTTGTGGTCAACGTATTACAACAAACATGTTTAAAATACTTAAAAAACACAGCTGTGGGAATAACTCCTTTGCATGATGGATGAGTAATCTGATTACTCACCGTAGATCTTCTGGATGCCCTGCAGGTCGTCAGAGGCAGTTTGAAGTTGTGCGTGTCCATGTACTGGTAGAACGGAGCCATGATGGCACTGGGGTCGTTGGAGTGCTCCAAAACCCAAGCGCATGACCCAACTCGTGCACCGCCACCAGGAACAAGTCATTACCTGCAGACAGAGGAGAGGGGGGTCAAAGGTCAATCAAACAGGACAGGTAAAGGTGTGAAGGGGGGAGGAAAAAGATAAGATACAAAATCTGTCAGAATGTTTTTTCATCTCAGGGCAAATTGGGTTTTGTGACAGTTTCTCCATTTAAGAATAAAGTAAATAAGAATCAAATAGATAGATAGATGAAGATATTCATATAAACATAGAAGTTTGAAGTACATTTTCTGAAAAAGATCATACACACAATACAACAATATAAAGATATTTTTTATCAACTTTCTTTATTGGAAGCAATTAGAACAACAAAACAACAGAGCAGTGTCACAGAGAACTTCCATTCGTCCATTTTTTCCCCGTCTTTTTATCCCTCCCACAATCCCACCCAAAGGAGAACGCTTCTCAGTACACAAAATGTAAACAGTACAAAATACATACATCAAATACATAAGTATGGAAAAAAAGAAAAAAAAAAAAAAAAATTAAAATAACAATTAAAAAATCAGAGAAATAAAAAGGGGGGGGGGCTCAGTCGTCACAGTCAGGCAGGGATGTCAGAGATTCAATATGATTTAAGAAAGGTCTCCACGTTTTTTCAAAAGAGCTTAAGGAGCAGTTGAGGGAAAACCTAAGCTTTTCGAGTCTAATGGACAGTAACATTTCTTTCACCCACCTACTATGAGATGGAGGTTGAGCGTGTTTCCAATTGAGGAGTATAAGTCGCCTGGCTAACAGGGTGGCAAAGGCTAGAACAGTCTGTATAACTTTAGAGGCGACAGGCTGCAGGGGGGCACCAAACAAGACCAAGAGAGGATCTGAAAGGATAGTAGTATTATATGCTGTACTAAGAGTTTTGAAGACATCGGACCAGAATGTGGCGAGCCTAGGGCAGAGACAGAACATATGGGAATGGTTGGCTGGGGATTGTTTGCACCTATTACAAGAGTCAGTTACATTGGGGTAAATCCGAGATAGCCTCAAGTTAGTGTAGTGAACTTTGTGCACAACTTTACACTGTAGGAGGCCGTGCCTTGCACAGATTGAAGAGGAGTGAACCAACCGTAAAACTTGTTGCCAATAATCATCGGGCAGTGTGATTCCAAGCTCCTGCTCCCAAGAATCCTTGGGACCGGACGCTGGGCTGTCAATAGCAGAACTGATAAGGCTGTAAATGCTAGAAATTAGCCGCTTTTGTTCGGGATCAAGCGCCAATAACAAGTCAACCAGGGTTTCTGGGGGACGACTCGGGAATTTGGGGTTCTGATTCTGGACAAAATGCCTTGTCTGAAAAAAACGAAATAGGTGGGTTCTAGGCAGGTCGAATTTCTTCGAGAGCTCAGGGAAGGACATAAAAGTTCCTTGGTTGTAGAGGTCCCTAAATGTAGTTAACCCTTTGTCAAACCAAGTCCGAAAGGCCATATCGGTGCAAGAGGGCAGGAATAGGTGGTTATTTACAATGGGGGAGAGATCTGAGGCCCTATGGAGGCCTAGGCTCTTCCTAAATTGAATCCAAATTTTAATGGTGTTAGTTACCACTGGATTTGAGGTGAAGTTGGAGGTAGACAGAGGGAGTTGGGAGCAAACCAGGGAGTGAAGAGAGAGTTTAGACGATGCAAGTTCCATATCCACCCACGTGGGGCGTAAGCCGCCTGCAGCATTGTTAAACCAGTATAAAAGTTTATGAATATTACAGGACCAGTAATAGTGTAGGAAATTGGGCAATGCCAAGCCTCCAAGAGCCCTTGGGAGCTGTAGCACTGATCTTCCGATGCGTGGATTTTTTTTGCCCCAGAGGAAAGAGCTTATTAGTTGATCGAGCAATTTAAAAAAAGACTTCTTAATAAGGATGGGGATATGTGAGAAAAGATATAGAAACTTGGGTAAAACAACCATTTTAACCAAATTAACACGACCCACTAGGGATAATGGGAGTGCAGACCATCTGACAAAGTCCAGTTTACACCTCTCAAGGAGAGGAGAGACATTTTTTGGGAAAAGGCGATCAATTGAGTCAGTAATATGCACCCCCAAATATTTAAACCCGTCTGTAGCATATTTGAAAGGGAAAAAAGCTGGGGGTATACTTTTAGCTGCAGAATTGATGGGAAAAACTTCGCTCTTGTGGAGGTTAAGTTTATAGCCTGAATAGGACCCAAATTTGTCGAGGATATCTAGAACCACGGGAAGAGAGGCAGCTGGATTAGACATGTATAAAAGGAGGTCGTCGGCGTATAACGATAATTTATGAACTTTCCCAGCTCTGGTGATGCCCTCAAACCCACCCTCCTGACGCAGCCAGATTGCTAAAGGCTCAATAGCTATAGCAAATAAAGGGGGAGAGAGGGCAGCCCTGTCTGGTCCTCGATAAAAGGGAAATGGGGCAGACTGGAGTCCGTTTGTGTGGACTGAGGCGACTGGGCAGGCATAAAGCAATTTGACCCAAGATATAAATTCTGAATTGAAACCAAATTTCTGCAACACAAAAAAAAGGAAGCTCCACTCCACCCTGTATAATATAAAGATATTTAAAATAATGAAACCAAGTGCCAGGATGAAAGCCATCATCACTTTGAACATTGCTTCACAATACTTAAAACACAGCACAAATCAGAGAGGAAACGGAAAACCAGCGCCCCTGTGTGCTGTGACTTATGCGGAGAACAGAACAAAGCCTCCCCAGTGTAAACACAACAGAGAAGACCAAAGAAGAGCATCAGAAGTGAGCTAAAGGTAGCCTGCAAATATGAATCTCACATCAAAAAGGAGACTTCGAGGCGTCTGTCGGATCGTGAATCTGAAGCTTCTTCAAACGTGACGGGGATTACTTCAAACTGTTCGATGTCGAGTCAAATTCACACTTTCATCCTTACAACAAGATTTCCAATTCATAATCTGTGCATGTATAAACTATGAGCTGCTGCTGTTTGAAGACTTTAAAATATGCCAGAGAAAAAAACAAATCTTTGGATATTTGCATTTTCCCAAATTCTGCAATCTGATGAGTTGCTGTGAGGATGTGCTATGGCCGGTGCAAAGGAAACGAAAACACTTCCATTAGTTTAGATTAGAAACGTGCTGCAGCTTCAGAAAGGATGCAGATATAAAACCACAAATGTTCCAAAACACATGAAGAACATCTTCAGCAACTTGACAACACATGCAGCGTTTTAGAGAACATTCAGCAACTTGAGGAGACATGCAGCGTTTAGAGAACATTCAGCAACTTGACAACACATGCAGCGTTTAGAGAACATTCAGCAACTTGAGGAGACATGCAGCGTTTAGAGAAACATTCAGCAACTTGAGGAGACATGCAGCATTTAGAGAACATTCAGCAACTTGAGGAGACATGCAGCATTTAGAGAACATTCAGCAACTTGAGGAGACATGCAGCATTAGAGAACATTCAGCAACTTGAGGAGACATGCAGCGTTTAGAGAACATTCAGCAACTTGAGGAGACATGCAGCGTTTAGAGAACATTCAGCAACTTGAGGAGACATGCAGCATTTAGAGAACATTCAGCAACTTGAGGAGACATGCAGCATTTAGAGAACATTCAGCAACTTGAGGAGACATGCAGCGTTTAGAGAACATTCAGCAACTTGAGGAGACATGCAGCGTTTAGAGAACATTCAGCAACTTGACAACACATGCAGCGTTTAGAGAACATTCAGCAACTTGAGGAGACATGCAGCGTTTAGAGAACATTCAGCAACTTGACAACACATGCAGCGTTTAGAGAACATTCAGCAGCTTGAGGAGACATGCAGCATTTAGAGAACATTCAGCAACTTGAGGAGACATGCAGCGTTTAGAGAACATTCAGCAACTTGAGGAGACATGCAGCGTTTAGAGAACATTCAGCAGCTTGAGGAGACATGCAGCATTTAGAGAACATTCAGCAACTTGAGGAGACATGCAGCATTTAGAGAAACATTCAGCAGCTTGAGGAGACATGCAGCATTTAGAGAACATTCAGCAACTTGAGGAGACATGCAGCGTTTAGAGAACATTCAGCAGCTTGAGGAGACATGCAGCGTTTAGAGAACATTCAGCAACTTGAGGAGACATGCAGCATTTAGAGAACATTCAGCAACTTGAGGAGACATGCAGCATTTAGAGAACATTCAGCAACTTGAGGAAACAGCTGGGAGACCAGGGGACACTAAAAAGTGACGCACACAGCTGGGAGGACCAGGGGACACTAAAGAGTGACGCACACAGCTGGGAGACCAGGGGACACTAAAGAGTGACGCACACAGCTGGGAGACCAGGGGACATAAAGAGTGACGCACACAGCAGGGAGACCAGGGGACACTAAAGAGTGACGCACACAGCTGGGAGTCCAGGGGACACTAAAGAGTGACGCACACAGCTGGGAGTCCAGGGGACACTAAAGAGTGACGCACACAGCTGGGAGTCCAGGGGACACTAAAAAGTGACACACACAGCTGGGAGACCAGGGGACACTAAAGAGTGACGCACACAGCAGGGAGACCAGGGGACACTAAAGAGTGACGCACACAGCTGGGAGTCCAGGGGACACTAAAAGTGACGTACACAGCTGGGAGACCAGGGGACACTAAAGAGTGACGCACACAGCATGGAGACCAGGGGACACTAAAGAGTGACGCACACAGCAGGGAGACCAGGGGACACTAAAGAGTGACGCACACAGCTGGGAGTCCAGGGGACACTAAAGAGTGACGCACACAGCAGGGAGACCAGGGACACTAAAGAGTGACGCACAAAGCTGGGAGACAGGGGACACTAAAGAGTGACGCACACAGCTGGGACGCTTGGTGACGTTCAGGATTATAAAGCTGAACAACTGTCTCTGTCTCAGAGTTAGTCGTCTCATAACTGGAAGTGTTTGTCAGTAGATCTGAAATGACTAGGTTAGCTACGTTAGCTTACAGCAGATATGCCAACACATTGTCACGGCATTTCGTGTTATAGTCACGGAATGAATCTATTGATTCGTGTTCACCAACACGATTTCGCCTTTTTTTTCGTGTCACAGAGAACGATTTTAAAAGCAATGTAAATAATAAAAATTAGAAGGAAAAACAGATTAAAAAAAATACAGATGTCAGTATTCTGAGGCTCTGAGCCATTTCTTTTCCTCGCGGACGGCAAAAAAACTCAGACATTATACAATTTAAAATAAAAGGTATAGGGTTAGGCTTAGGGTAAGATATTGAGTAAGAAAATGTTTTTATGAACCCCACAGCTTCCGGTCTTCAAAGACCCGACCAGACAAAAAGACGTGGTGCAGGCACGAAACATACTACCAATAGAAATACATTGCTTTTAAAATCGTTCTGTGTGACACGAAAAAAATGCGAAAATCGTGTTGGTGAACACGAATCAATAGATTACATTAATTCCGTGACTATAACACGAAATGCCGTGAGACTGGGTTGGATATGCAGTAACATCAGAAGGAGTCATGTGATCACATTGTTAAAATAAGACCATAAAACATTTTAGGTAAGTTTCCAACAACAGAGACAGTTGTCCCGCTCGTCTACTCCTGGCGTACACAGATTTTTGTAAAGTAGCTTTTTGTATTCAACTGTCCAAATGCTCTGAGTTAGCATGCGTGCTCAAAGGGAGTAAATGGGAGTATTTCAAGTAAGTGATAATGCTTTAGACGCTGAAAATCTCCTGTTGTGTGCCACAGGTGGGAAATACGAACTCCTGATTCCCTAGACATTATCAGATACTTGATTATCCATTAAAATAACATATCATGGAAATGTGTCTTTGGCAAATAGGATAAAATAACGATCACCATTCACAGTACAACATCCAATTCATACACACAACAAGAGGGGCATTGCATCTTAAAGTGTCAGCCATTATAAAGGTGCAGTGGTTTGATCTTCCACTGGCGGGGGTCTATTAAAATATCAGTTTTATTAAAAATAAATAATTAATCTAAACTCTAAATGAGGAGATTGTTGTTGGCAGGCTGTCCTAAAAAGGGGCTTAAATCCGGGATTCATTTGGGAAAACGTCTTTCCTCTCCTCATCTCTCGCCTCTCCTTCTTCCATGTCTCAGGAAAGATAAAGATGATTTTAGACTTCATGTGTTTGAAGGAATTCCCGTTGGTTTCTCTCTGTGTCGCACCCCCCCCCCCTCCTGTGTTTGCTCTATAGTTTTCCTCGGAGCGCCGCAGTGATTTCACGGCTCATTCTGTCATGTTTTCGTCCCTGCAGACGTCTGCCCGCCTGCGATAAAGATGTTTGATATCGCTGCGATGAAACCTGTCTCTCAAGTAATCACAGTTTGACGTTTCCTCAGATGCTTTGTTCAGCCCCCCGCAGAGTCTATTTCACACACCCAGCGTCTGGAAATAACTTTTTGGCTCACCGACACGCTCTACAAAAACGTACAAAAATGTATATCCAAAAATATAATCCACTGTAGATGCCATATACTCAATGTCCGAAGTGTTTCTAGCTTTTCAGGTTATTTGCTCGATTGCTAGTGATGGCTCTTTCCCCAACCCTCTTTCTGTTTTCTCATGTTGGGATACTTCCCTACCTCCTTTACTGGTACCAGTGCATGTGTTAATGTATGTTAGAAAAATCTCACTGGTCACCGGCTTGAGCTTCAATCTCAGGATCCATGTGTTTATTATCCTCTCAAGAATGGAAGTAGTCAAAACAAAAAAAGAGAATTTGTAGTTTTTTTTTCTTCAAAATTCAGACTTTTTCTCAAAAAGAGACATCCCACTCTATGGAGACATTCCTACTCAATACTGAACAATGATGGCCACTCAGACAAGGTAACAGCAGCAGAAATAACCAGTGTTTACCATACAGTGCAGCACTCCCAATCATACCGGTCAAATGACTGTGGTAACATTTTTCCAGACTCTGAGATAGCAGAGAAAAGGTCATGTGGTCGTACAAAAGCAGAACGTGGAGAGTTGTTCCACAGAGTTAAAGACACCAGTGGTTCTAAGTGACAAAATAGCCCACACACCATTTTTTTCGGTGGCTTCAGATGCTTCAAATCATGGCACTATAAAACTCTTCCCACTGTCTCTGAGATATTGGACCCCAGAGTTGGGTTTGAAAAGCAAGATCCTTGACTTCTATGAGGATAGTGATGAGTCAGCTGCTACACCGCCAGCTTACAAGCAAGCTAGAAGAAAATGGCCTGCAACCTGACATGATTTCAGCATACACTGCCGACAATGCAAGTGTAAATTACGGGAGAAACAATTCCGTTTTCCAGAAGCTAAAAGCAGACAACAGTGGCATCATTAAGGCTAACTGTATGGCCCACATAGTGCACAACAGTGCAAAGCATGCTGGAGACAGGTTGAACATTGACATTGAGCTAGTAGTGAACAAAACATGCATCACTTTTCCTCATCTGCAAAACGTACAGAAGAATTGAAAGCAGTGTTCACCTTTGTGGAAGAAGAATATCAGGTTGTGCGGAGACACGTACCCACAAGATGGATGAGTCTGTGGCCTGCTGTCAAGGGGCTACAAGACAGCTGGAGAGCTATCAAGAGCTACTTCTTGTCACTGGGAGAGGATAAGTGCCCAAATTCACTGTGGCAGCTGTTCAAAAATGATGAGGATGGTGATGGGAAACCCCTAGAGCTACAGGTGTACCTGTCCTTCCTCAATAATGTGCTGAAAATCTTCCACGATGTTGTGCTGCTGTTGGAGAGAGAGGACGGGACCGTATGTGAGCTATATGACATGATGCTCACTCTCAAGACAAAGCTCCAACAACGACAGATTGATTCCTTCTTTGGAATGGAGACCAGTGCTATCCTCCAACAGTTTCCAGACCAAAAGGCAGCAGCAATCAAACATGATCTTTCCAAGTTCTACCAGGCTGCTCTCAACTACCTTGAGGAGTGGTATGACTTCACAGACAACAACTACCAGAAGAATGTTGCAAGCTTGGCACTGAAGAGTAAGTTCACATTCTCCCATCTCTGTGATGCAGTGGAGGCCTACAGATAAGGGGGAAACTAGACATGGATGAACTGTATGATGAATACTGTGTGACTTTGCCACGCCAGCAGGACGTTGTGGAGAGAAGAGCTCCTGTTGTGGAGAAGTGGTCCACCTTGCTTCAAGGCACAAACACACCAAGTCTGACTGCTGTGGCATCCTTTCTCTAAGCATCCCCATCACTAATGCTTCGGTAGAGAGAGTGTTTTCCCTCATGACGGCAGCGTGGACTGACCGGTGCTCTGTGGAGCTTATCAAGTCTGAAATTCAAGTCAAGACCAACTTTGAATACAGTAGTAAGGAATTCTACACCTATGCACTCAAGGAGAAGGCCTTATTGGAAGCTGCACGCTCAAGCAAAGAGTACAAAGTCAAGAAGAGCATCTAAGGTAAGATCAACTTTGTTTAGAATATAGACTAAGAGTAGGATATTGTGGGCCAATGTGGTGTTAGATTTTAATACGGTGCTGCTATTCTTGTGTTTCTGTTTCACTGCCAGGTGCTTTCCATGGTGCTGGAAGTGCATAGCCATAGCCTGTGTGGGGGGGCCCACCTGCTGTTGCTGTGATGGACACAACTAAAAAGATTTGTGATGGACACAACTAAAAAGATTTGTGATGGAAAAGTAAAATATTTCAGCCTGGTGCTCTCCATGGTGCTCTCCATGGTGCTCTCCATGGTGCTCGGAGTGCATAGCCTGTGTGGGCTTGCCTGTGCCTGCAGCTGTTGCTGTGGACAAAACTGAAAGCTATGAGAGGGTGTCCCACATTGTCCCACACAAACATACTCCTTGTCCCACATTTGGTTTGTTGGGACCTGGTCACCCTAGTTACACAGTCACAAGATGGAGGAATAGAAAGCAGTATTCAATGTTTAGTTCAGATTAGCTCCACGTCAGAAATGATCATGCTTGTCATATGTCTCTCTCCATAGAGGCTGAATCATCATGTTAATCACATAGCTATCATATGCCTAAAACAGTCCTGATGCTCTTCTAGGTAATCATACATCCTGTCATGTACACAGCTACAGTTGGGATACCTTTGTTATCATGTTACTCTCATATTGGAAGAGGACATTCAGTATTTTCTATTTCTAGTATATAACAGGCTAGGTTGGGGGCGGGAACAATAGAAGCCCGGCTCTGTGTTTTATAAAGTAACAGCTGCAGTAAATGATGCTACCTCCCTAGCATCCGGGAGACTGGGTGAAGCTTAAAGTGAGACCCATAGGCCCCAAAAAACATTCACAGTCAACCATTGACTTCCAGCCAAGGGGACAGGAAGTGATGAAATGTCATGTAATGTCTTTTACTTTAAGTTTCTTTACGTGATTTCTTCCTGCGTTCGCTCTGAACATCTTACTCTCTAATGCTGGTTTATTTCTATTTTGAGATATTTCTTCTGCTGCGACAAAGACATATCCAGCATTCGGATTAATAAACTACATCTTATCTTATCTTATTTTATTAGCATAAATCCGTGCTGCAGCGTCCTCAAATATGAACGTAACTCCGGTGGAAACTGATCTGGAAACGTGATATTTCGTCTTGGCGTTGAATCCTTCATGTGTTTTTCCCTTCCCTCCTCCAGGTGTTAGCAGGTTAATAACAGCCGCCTGCCTCCAGCAGCGACAGAAAACAACAACGTTTTAAATCCAAGGTGAAGATGAATCCTGTTTGTCCTCTCGCGTCCTTCTGAAGCCGATACCGTGAATTAGTTTTCCGTAGCATCTGAGAAGCTCACCGTCTCACTATCTTTCCTCCTTATCTTTCAATTACTCAGTGTGTGTGTCCGTGTGTGTGTGTGCAGGGATTTGAGAGATAAAGAGGTGTGTGAGGTGTGTGCAGGAGACACACACACACATTTATATTTATTGATATTATTCACAACTATTCATTTCTGTAAATATACAAACAGTTTCATTTTATCATGTACTGATACGTCCCTGTGTTTCACTCTTATTGCTATTTTTCATTTCCCTACGGGGATTAATGAAGGTTTATCTTATCTTAGATGATTTACTAATACATCTATTCCTTGACGACGTTTAGAGGAGTCTGAACAAAACTTTCATGACATTTCTTTTAATATTAGCTATTTCTTTGCGTTACTGCCTTCCTCACACACTGATGCAGCGTCTCAGGTCACCGTAAAAGAGCTATTGTGAAACCCTCGGCATAACGGTACGTCCACACGGTTCCGTCGCGTTGAAGCTTGCCGGTGGGCGTGTCTGGAGCGCGACCAACAACCAATCACATCAATCTCCCGCCCCGGACACACAAGCACGCGGTTTGATTGGCTGGCGCTTCCGTCGACGCTTGAAAAGTTGAACTTTTCTCAACTTTCGAAGCGAGCGACGGAGGCAAAGTGAGCGACGGAGGCAAAGCGAGCGACGGAGGCAAAGCGAGCGACGGAGGCAGAAGTGCAAAGCGAGCGACGGAGGCAAAGCGAGCGACGGAGGCAAAGTGAGCGACGGAGGCAAAGTGAGCGACGGAGGCAAAGCGACGGAACCACAATGCAGTTCGGCAAAGCTTGACGTCACCCCATTCAAAGTGCATGGGAAGCGTCTCCGTTGAAGCTTCAACGCACGCTGCCGTGTGGACGTAGCGTAAGACTTCGAGATATTCAGTGTGGACATCTAGCCGGGGAAATAAAAGGTTGCTCTTTTGCACCTGGAAGGTTTTAGACATCCTCCTTGATCCATCCTTTTTTTTTTATATATATGTATTCACATCATCCATTTGGGAATTTCGATTATTATTCCTTTTTGGATTTGGAAATTCCAAAGATTCATGCAGTAAGACAGGGAACATGTGTTGTCTGGGGATGCAAAATGGATGAAGGAGAAGGATGAAAGGAATATAAAAAGGTTAGAAAAGTGGAAAAATAACTCTTATTTCACGGGAAGACTAGGGGTCGAGGAATGTGAGGATTTGGTTCGGGATATTTCCAAATATCTGGAACAAACTCCCAGAAACCTGCAGGTCCGCTGACATCTGACTGCTTTTAAATCCAGGCTGAAGACTTTTCTTTCTGCCGCTGCTTTTAATTGAACTATTCACATCTCACACGGCTCTGTAGCTTTCATTCATGTACCTGTTATTCATGTTTTATTATCTTTGCTTTTTCATGTTTATAATGTGTTTTATATTTCTTAATGCTCTTAATGTCTTTCATTTCTGTAAAGCACTTTAAATTGCCTCGTCTTGAAAGCTGCTATAGAAAAAACTTGCCTTGTAATTTTATTCTCTTTTTTTTAATCTATAGACAAAACATCTATTGAGTGTCTGAACACTAGGGATGTTAAGATTCACCGATTCGCATCGGTGCACCGGCATAAACGTTCAAGATGCGAGTGCACCGGTTGAAAGAGTGCACATCGGCTACAGTTGGGTTGAACTCGCGATGCATCGATTGTAGCGTCTTTGCATCGGTAAAAAAAACGATTCATTTATAGAATATCCTCTCATCCTGTCAGCACTCAGAGAGACGATCCTCTCATCCTGTCAGCACTCAGAGAGACGATCCTCTCATCCTGTCAGCACTCAGAGAGACGATCCTCTCATCCTGTCAGCACTCAGAGAGACGATCCTCTCATCCTGTCAGCACTCAGCAGAGACGATCTCTGATCTTTGCTTCGCACTACGGAGGCCGAGAGTCTCAGTTATCAACACACATGGAAGTCGAGGAGAAAGAGAAACACAGCGCACCGAAAAATACCTACAAATCAAACGTTTGGCAACACTTCGGATTTTTCAAGAAAGACGGTCAACTTGAAAAATCTCTCGCAAATTGTAACCGATGCCGTGCCGCTTTAAAGTACACAAGTAGTACGAGGAACTTAGCGACGCACATAAAGAGGCGACATGGGGTCTGCGGCTGAAAAGAGAAACCTGAAAGTTAGACGTGAGTTCAATCACTCAGTGAGGTGTTCTGTCAGAGAGAGTGGAGTTTAGTTTAACAGCCTGTGAATGCCAATAATAGTTTAAATGTCTTCCTCACTGTAAGCAGTTATGAAAGACCTGTTTGTGAAAGGTTATTTGTATTCTTTATTGTTCATATAGAAACCACTGCTTTCTGCTCTCTGGTGAGTTAGCCTATGGATGAGTGTTCAGCACATCAGCTGCAGCTGTATGGGCATTGCTCTATGGTAGTTGTTATTTGCACATTGTTAATCCTGGGCAATGCATCCTTCAATAGTTTAACTGTGAGGTGTTATAACATAGAACTGTAGCCACTCTGGAGAGTTTGTTAAGGTCAAAAAGAAACAGCGTGATGGATGCGCAGTACTAGTAGAGAGAACCAAATATGTAAAGCACTTTTTTGTTAATGTATGATTTGCTGCATATCAGGAATAAAACCAAAATCCTCTGTCGTTCATATTGAAGTATCATTACTTTGCATCGTGTTGAATCGCATCGTATCGAACTGTATCGCAACAGGGGTGAATCGTATCGTATCGCCCCGAATCGCATAATGTTGAATCAAATCGTATCGTATCGCATCGCCTGGTGTTTCAAAGGTATCGTTAATGTATCGTATCGTTGGCAACGTATCGAGATGCACATCCCTACTGTACACACTATAAAGCCCCGAAGACTTATGTGTATTTTGTGATATTGTGCTTTTAAATGAAATCCGATAAATAAATAAAATGATAAAGAACGAACAGAAACCCATGTCCATGTGTCCTCTGCTACAGTTAAACAAAGCTGCGCTGATGCATCCTCAAAAATATTCCCCGGGACATTTTCACCCTGGAATAAGACGACATACACTCGCTGTAATGTGCACATTTAGAGCTCCTCTGTCAAAGCTAATTCTCTTTTCTGCTAATCTCTCAAACCAGACCCCCCCCCCTCCCCTCCATCACTCCCCCGCTCTATCAACACGTTCGTTACTCAAGCAGAGGGAATCTGGCAGAAGTCATTTGTCAAAAAGAGATAGAAGAAGAAGGAAAAAAGAAAGTACAAAGTGAAGTGTTTTTATCCTCCGCCATGTTTCATCCAGTGTGGAGCTCAGAGATAGTGAAGCGAGGTCGGGGGACAAGCGTTTCATTTACAAATGCCATATAGGACTGTTTATACCTCAGAATAAATGTAATCAATTGGTCATTTATAGCCGTCAATCACTAGTGTGTACAGCCAGGGCCGCCTCTGGCCAACTTGTGGCCCCACGCAAAGTTATATAATGAGGCCCTCTGTGTCGCGAGCGTCGACGGGGGGCGGGGGGTGCTAGTGGAGCCTCGCAGCAGAGAAACTGTGGCACGCTTACCCCTAGATTCCACCGGGTCCGTCTGCGTCGCGTTACGGCCGTGTTACGGCCGCGTTACGGCTGCGCCGCGGCGTTCGCAAAGATCGCAGCCGCTCTAGTCAATGGGTGCTATTCCACCAGACGCGCCGCGTTACGGCTCAGAAGCGTCTCTGCGCTGGGCTCCGCTCAAAATAGGATTCAAGTCTATTTTTCGATGCGACGCAAGGCGTTGCACAGCGCCGGGCAGGAAGTGGAACGGTGACAGCATCCGGCCCATCCCCACAATAAACTAATTTTGCAGACCCTATCCCTCCGTAGTCGTTCAAGTAGGAGGAGAAATGCCAGCGTTCTCCTCCGGTTCACAGGCACTGTGTAAATTATATATATAGAATAATTATGATGATGAATGCATTTTTTTACCACTAAAATACAGCAACACATCTTTGATTCATGTCGTTTATAACTGGAATATTACAATTATTATTAACTTTGTCTGCACAAAGTAGCCTGTCCAGGAAATATGCCCAAATCAACAAAAACTGTGAGCTGGCACGCAAGACGCTCCGCTTCTGAAATGCGCCCGGTATGGGTATGACGCCGGAGGAGGCCGGACCAAAACCGCGGCGCGACGCAGACGGACCCGGTGGAATCGAGGGGTTACACTGTAGGTGCGCTTCAGATGAGGCTCCCTCCGCGAGGTGAGGCCCCACGCAGTCTGCGTGATCGGCCTGTAGGGAGGGGCGGCCCTGTGTACAGTAGGCTGAAATATGTCAACATTAGCTTCTAACACACCATTCAACTTGCACTATGTACATTCCCTAAGATATTGAAGTGATTGAGAGAGATGATTGAAGAGATTGATTTTGTATATATTGATTGTTGTGTTTTATCTTAATGTGTGCATATGTATACATGTGTCTGTTGATTGTATATATATAGGATATACATATTTTATACATATTTTATACATATTTGTATTATTGTATTATTGTATTCGGGATTGTTGGAAACGTTCTTTCGATCTAAACAAACTTTAAAGTTGACTTTGACTTTTGATTCAATAGTGTTTTACTGTCAGAGTTTATAGATGTTTTATCTTCACGGCCTACTGTATATTTTCTTCTTGTTAATGCTGCTTTAATTCTATTTTGGGATGTTTAAATTCTAGTATTGTTTATTTCTACACAGTAAAATCCGGAGTGTTAATTTAACACTATGTGGATAAGGACCATATGTTCACTGGCTCAGTGTTAAAATGGACTCTTTAAGTGTTAAATTAACACTTAAAGCCAGTGAACATATGGTCCTTATCTACAGTGTTAAATTAACACTTTTTTACTGTGTACTCCTTAATTTCTACTCACGTTGTTTTTGATGCTGCTGCAACTCAAACATTGCCCACTTTGGGATCAATAAAGTACCTCATCTTATAATAAATCCTAAGCCAGGCTTGTGACACAGGGGGTTGTTGCCGCCCTACTGACTAGCAAATTAGGAAACAAGACATCAATTAAATACGGCTCTGTTGTGATTGGTCAACCGATTAGAGATGTCCCGCCCCTAAGCCTATCACGGACAATGTGTTGGAGCGTTAGCCAATAGGAGAGCATGGTGATGTCACTGTGTTCCCGAAGTAAACAAAGGAGTTCAATGGAGGTGGTTCAAGGAGAGAGGGGTGTGTGGGAGAGACACACTGGGATTTTAACCTTTGCAGACCCTTTACATGCACTAAAACCTATATAACAGGAAAAAGGAAAACCCCAAAAAGCAGAATAGGGCCTCTTTAATGTCGGCTTCTTGTGGTCTCACCGTCGTGGTTGGCGTTGCCCAGAGTCCAGGGTTCATCAGAGTCGAAGTGTGTGTCGCCCCCGATGCCAGCGCCGGGGAAGTAGGCGTGGGCGAGGAAACCTCCCTCCCCGTCAAACGGTGAGCTGTCGCCGTGGAAACCGGAGGCGAAGAAGATCATGATGTCCGCCTCCTTCCCGTCGTTCTTGATCTCCGAGTACGGCACCTCCTGAAACAGGAAGAGGAAGTGAGAAACGCTGGAGTCTCTGTTTTTACTTCCTGTCTTTGCGTGTTTTTCCCGCCTCTTTCGATTGTCCTGGCCTTGTTAGTTGCACCTAGGCTTTTTATCTTCACGGTTATCTACTGTATATGTTCTATTTTGAGATGTTTCAATTATACTATTGTTTATTTCTACTCCTTAATTTCTACTTAAGTTCAATGCCTTGTTTTGTTTTGAAGGAAGTGAGGAACGCTGGAGCTCCAGCAGGAACGTCTTCTTTATGTTCGGTCTGTTTTAACTTTGTCTGATAGTCTTTGGTGGATTTTTTGTTATTCGTACATCGGAAGTTCTGTTCTGTTTCGCCTTGAATTGTCTGGATTAAATCTTGAATAAAGGTATTTTCTGTTTACAGTAGAAATAAGAGACTTAAAGTCCAGACGCTGTGTGCATATGACAAAAAGTAGCAGTGACATTTCTACATTTCTACACGAGACAAAGTAGTTTCTACTTCTTCTACTGCACCTGGAAGGAGAGCGGGGTGACCGTCTGCCAGACGTTGAAGGCTTGTCGGATCGCCCTCTGCGTGTCTTTCTCTCCCACTTTAGGGGTGAAGTTAGATATGCTGAGGGAAAGAAAGAATACAACATTACCTATAGACCTACCTAGATTATCCTGCTGAACAAACGTGTAAGAATCATAAACGTTTGTTTGACACAGAAATTATTTTCTGACATAATCCAAAATCACACAGAGAGATCCCATTGGACCGGAGAGACGCTGCCTTCAGGGTCCAACACAGAAACACTGTAAAATAAACGTTCTGACCATACCAGAGAATTAGAGAGAGGAAGAGGAGGGAGGAAGAGGAGGGAGGACAGATGACTGATCGGCAGACGCAGAGGATGGAAAAGAAAAGCCGGGAGATGTAGAAACAAGCGACTAAGATAACAGAGCAAGGCGACTTCATTTCACACAATCGGTTTCTCTACAGGAGGCAAATGCTTTTATATCCAGAGCAGGGAAATGCATTATGGAAATAAATATGAGCACATTACATATTTCTCATAATTCAACATTATCTACCTCATGAGGCGAATAAACACATCCATCTGGAGAAGAAATGGAAATGATGATCGCTCTGTGTGTAGTAGTCGTGTGTCTCTGTGTGATGCTGGGAAGGGATTTGTTATTGTTGCGATGGAGTTAGAGGCCATATTCTTCAGGGTGTTCCCTCTCCTGTAGTGTGTTATGTCTTAGTGCATGTAAATGGTCTACAAATCTAAAATCCCTGTTTCTCTCCCACACACCCTGTTTGAAACGCCTCAAATCCACTCCTTTTTTTACTTCCTGAAAGTAGTGAGATTACTATGTGCACTTGCGCTGCTATTGCTAGTGCTACGGGTGTGTGTGTGTGTGTGTGTGTGTGTGTGTGTGTGTGTGTGTGGTGTGTGTTTAGCAGTTGTCTGATTTGAGTAAATGGTGTGGAACGATACCGCACTGAAGCTGGCCAAATGACCTGTGGCCAAAACACACAGATGGTGAGAGTGCACACACGCACGCACGCACGCACGCACGCACGCACGCACGCACGCACGCACGCCACGCACACACGCACGCACACGCACACACGTCTAGCACTTCAGATGGCCATATGGAGACACTCATAGCATTTAATTAAAGCAAATGTTAAGCAGAGAGTTAATTGGTCAAAACTACAAACTTCAACCTCTTATTTATCCAGAGAGATTCAGCCTCTTGAAACAATGCATATTTACAATGAATTTCATGTCCAACCATACAATAACCGTCTAAATATTTCATTAGAACACCAAAGGCAAGCCTTATTGTGCTGCTAAAGGAAAGGTAATAGGGTTGTCCAAACCCAGAGAGATGTGTCCTCTGGGGAACACGAACGTCTGTGCAAAACATCTGATAGTTGGGAAGATACAAAAACTACAGTGTCAGAAATCTGTGGTTCTTACACATCATCCACTGAGTGTCTGCAGAAGAGCGAAAGATGCAGATGTTCCCTCTCTCTCTGTTTCTGCATCTGATCCTCTTTCAACTAAACAGATGTGCTCAGTTTGCAGAAAACTATTTTAAGCAATGCAGCCGAAACATCAACATCAAAGTGAACCATCTTCTTTAAGTTCTTTCCTCTCTCTCTGTTTCTTTCTACTCTGTTTTTTTTTTATTCACCTCCCAGTCCTGAGGCATCAACGCTTTTTTTTTACACAGTTGCATAATCCTGCAGCTACAGTTTTCAGCAGCTCTTAAACTCCTCTGAAAGTCTCTCTGCATTGCTGTCAGTGTCAGAGCAAAGAGGAAAATCATCCCGACTGAACTCATCAAATATCACAGGGTTCTCTAGTATCTGAAACACCACCAGAGTAACCTTTGTTTCCCATGTTATCAGTGAAAACAGATGAGAACGTGTTACAACGGCTTAAAACATTTCCATCCGGAGAAACGCGCTGCAGCTTCAGAAACGATGCGGATATAAAAACAGAAACATTCAGCAACTTGAGGATACATGCGCAGCGTTTACTAAAAGCTGCAAATACAAAACGCTGAAGAAGCTCAAAACACAACGGAGACCAGGGGACACTAAAGAGTGACGCACACAGCTGGGACACCAGGGGACACTAAAGAGTGACGCACACAGCTGGGTGACCAGGGGACACGAAAGAGTGACGCACACAGCTGGGACACCAGGGGACACTAAAGAGTGACGCACACAGCTGGGACACCAGGGGACACTAAAGAGTGACGCACACAGCTGGGAGACCAGGGGACACTAAAGAGTGACGCACACAGCTGGGAGACCAGGGGACACTAAAGAGTGACGCACACAGCTGGGAGACCAGGGGACAACGAGTGACGCATACAGCTGGGAAACCAGGGGACACTAAAGAGTGACGCACACAGCTGGGACAGAGCGCTTGGTGACGTTCAGGATGATAAAGCTGAACAACTGTCTCTGTTGTTGGAAACTCACCTGAAATGTTTTATGGTCTTATTTTAACAAAGTGATCACATGACTCCTTCTGATGTCACTGCAGATCTGCTGCAAGCTAGCTAGCTAACGTAGCTAACCTAGTCATTTCAGCTATACTGACAAACACTGACAGTTATGAGACGACTAACTCTGAGACAGAGACCGTTGGGAACTTGGAACGTAATCGTAATTATTCCAGCACGTATCAGAAACAGAGCACATCCATTAACTGTTTATTATTCAAGCTAACTTGAAATTCATTCAGTTTAGTGCAATCAGAGGCCTCTTCTCTCCAGGTCACCGAATCACATCCCATTTAACATCACGTTGTGATTCCACATGACTTAGTTCCCAAAATCCCATGCCAAGCCATCGTATGTTTGACTAGACCAAATCAGAGGCATCATGCTTACATGTTTGCCTTGTATACGAATCCCTTCTTCTCCAGAAAAACGTTATAAACATGACATTTTCGACATCTTTAGGGACTCTTCTTTGGAAACGGACCAAATGTTGGCTTGTGTTAGAGCCTTAAGAAAAGAAAAACCACATGCAAATATTGAAAGCAACAACTCAAAGTCACCGTGTATTTCATGCAAGGTGCCATGGGGTTAGGAATAACGAGGATAAGAACATCAACCTACTTCTCGCCGTGCCAGGGAACATAGGTCTGTAAATAATGTTATCCCGGCAGCACTTGTCAGAAACATAAGCCGATGCAAATGAGTTACATATGAGGGGCATTCATCGGAGACGGCGCTGGCACTAGAGATGGTTTGGCGCCTTCGCAGGAGAACAATCGAGTTAGAAAACGATTAGAGTAATGCAGCCCGAACAGTGACAGCCGGTGAAACAAAGAGGAGACTCACATACAGTAAGAGGTAACCGGAGAGGACTGACCTCACACTGTGGGGTTTGTGTAGCGGGATGTAATGCAGGAGTGCCAGGATGCCTTCAGTGCCTCGTGGGAGAGACGTGATTTACATTAGCTGAGAGTGGGTGGAGTGGAGGAAAAGGAGGAGAGGAAGGATGAGGGGGAAAACCCGGCGTAATTCATTGTTGTGGTTGCCGTGTTGCAAATGAGCTTTTGCATTTCTGTCCCGCTGAGAATACCTGCTACCAGACACCAGAGACAACGGCTACTCCCTAAGTAATGGATGCTCAAAACGCTTTCACAAGGTCGCATTTCATCTAGTTTAATCAAACTCTGGTGCGCTTCATTTGTACACAATAAGAATAATACAAATAAATCCAAATGCAGTCCAATCTGCAGTGAGAACAGTGGGAGCTGCACCTAGCTTCCCTTTTCTTCGAGTGCTTAGACAAGCAAACGTTTGCTCCATTTCCAAAATAGGAAAGCTAAAGAAAATGCTAAATAAAGTCCACGGAAGAAAGTGAAGAAAGTGTTCATGAAGAAAACTCTGGATAAGAAGGGATTTGTTGTTGTTCATCCGTACGTTGAGCTTTAGGAAATGTATTTTTTAATCAAATCTGCTTTTAGTTGTGAAACCGAACAAGACTAAATATAAAATGAAGTACATTTCTTCAGTGGGAACACAGCCTCTGATTGCAGTAAACTGAATGCATATAAGAGTTAACGGACAGGGTGTTTCTGCCGGGATTACATTATATCTCGCTGGACGCCTCTAATCTGCATCAGACCGTCACTGCATGTCTGATCGTCTGATCGTCTCCTCATACAGTGGAGGGTTACATCTATAGACAGTAGGAGACAATAGAACAAGCTGGAAAGAGAGGAGGAGTGAAGAGAAAGACGGAGAGACGAGTGGGTGGACGTGATGCAGGAACACGAGATGCATTCAGGGTCCCGTGGGACGGAGATAATTCACATTAAGCTTCGATTCGTTCAGGCTGGGAGAGAGGAGGAAGATGGAGAGAGAACGGGAGAGAAAGAGAGAGAAGGGCCTTCGTACAGATGTGGAGAAGTACTTATATCTGGTAAAAGCAGAAGTACTCAGATCTGGTAAAAGTAGAAGTACTCAGATCTTGTACTTGAGTAAAAGTAGAAGTACTCAGATCTTGTACTTGAGTAAAAGTAGAGTACTCAGATCTTGTACTTGAGTAAAAGTAAGTACTCAGATCTTGTACTTGAGTAAAAGTAGAAGTACTCAGATCTTGTACTTGAGTAAAAGTAGAAGTACTCAGATCTTGTACTTGAGTAAAAGTAGAAGTACTCAGATCTTGTACTTGAGTAAAGTAGAAGTACTCAGATCTTGATTGAGTGAGTAAAAGTAGAAGTACTCAGAGTACTGAGTAAAAGTAGAAGTACTCAGATCTTGTACTTGAGTAAAAGTAGAAGTACTCAGATCTTGTACTTGAGTAAAAGTAGAAGTACTCAGATCTTGTACTTGAGTAAAAGTAGAAGTACTCAGATCTTGTACTTGAGTAAAAGTAGAAGTACTCAGATCTTGTACTTGAGTAAAAGTAGAAGTACTCAGATCTTGTACTTGAGTAAAAGTAGAAGTACTCAGATCTTGTACTTGAGTAAAAGTAGAAGTACCAGAGTGTAGGAATACTCTGTTACAGTAAAAGTCCTTCATTCAAAATGTTCCTCAAGTGAAAGTAGAAAAGTATTCTCATCAAAATATAGTGAAAGTAGCGACAGTAAAAGTAGTCATTGTGCAGATTGGTCCATTTCAGAATAATATATATGATATGTTTTATAATGATTGATCATGAAAGTGTTCTCAAAGCTGGTAAAGGTGCAGCTAGTTTGAATGACTTTGTATACTGCAGGGTAGCTTGAGGATTTACTCCAGGTGGAACTAAAGTCTGATTTAACACTTGATTATATTTCATATCATTCATCCAGATCTGTGAAGTAACTAAAGGTATTAAATACATGTAGTGGAGGAAAAGTACACCATTTACCTCTGAACTGTAGAGGAGGAGAAGTGTGTGTTTGAGGGTTTTACCTGTAGGAGATCTTTTTGTCTCTCCATTTCTGCCCCGTCAGAGCGTAGCGTTTATTCCTCTGCCGGCGGGTGGTGTGAGGATGATCTGGAACGCCACAGCGAGGTCTCCTCATCCACCTAAAACACAACCATTCAACATTTAGTAAAGAAGAACCTGTATCTACTGAAGCCACTAACAACCATGATCATATTTTTGTACATTTTTGGACTTCTTTTAAACAGGCCTTATTCTGCGTTGGCCCTCTATGCAAATGAGATTGACACCCCGGCTCTAAAATGTGTGTTTTGTTTAATCCTTTGTTTAATCATAAGAGCTTAAGTTTTTTTCTTTAAAATGTTGAGTTTTTATCAAAATGTACATTTATGTTGAATTTACCTTTTTTCTTATTTTTTCCTTTTTATCAAAATGTCTCTTAGAATTTTGACATTTTTCTTTTCAGTGTTAAAACATTTTGACTTTAACAAAATTTACTTTTTGGGTTGAATTCTTTTAAATAGAATTTTTACTTTTTTATAGTGAAATTCAGATTACATGAGTTTGACACGCCTGCTCTCAGATGGGTGATATGTTTTGAAGAGGGGTTATTGGATCACATCACATGTTTTGCTTGAACAATAACACCTGAGTACTGATGACTGTATGTGTTAGGATGCTACCTCCCTGACCCTGACCCTAACACCATCGAGTTATAATCTGAGTTTTATGGGGGTCTTTAAAACTAACGTTAGGGGGGAGATAAATATATCAATAACAGCCGAGTAATAACGTAAATAACGGGTGATATGTATATACCTTGCAGGTGAAGTGCAGGCATATTGTCATTCAAGAGAGAATACAATGCGTAGTTCTTTTGGAAAACATGTTCTTCTTTTAGCCTATCTACCTCGTTAACGTGAAGAGTACTCATTACATTGAAAAATGCATTATTTGTGATTAAAATAATGGTTGTTGGTAATGTATTAGCCTAACACACACACACACACACACACACACACACACACACACACACACACACACACACACACACACACACACACACACACACACACACACACACACACACATGACTCACTCTATCGTAGTCTCGTCCAGTATTCCCGTCACAGGAATCCCGTAGAAGCGCTGCATGGCGGCCACAGCTGACTGCATGGCTTTCTCCTGCCGCAGGTCGGAGGTTCGGAGGTCGTGAGGCAGCAGGTAGCCGTAGTTCTTCAGCCACGTCTGAAAGAGGAGGAGCTCAGGTTAGTTATGATCAGAAAATACATCACAACTCTTCAGATTGTCTTAAATGTACCTCGAAATTCAGTTCCACCACTGAAACAAAGGGCCATATAGTGGCTAGAGCTCCAACACATTGTACGTGATAGACTAGGGGGCGGGACATCTCTAAGCGGTGGACCAATCACAACAGAGCCGGCCAGCTAACCAATCAGAGCAACTCTGGTTTCAGACAGAGGGTGAAAAGAGGTGCTGCAGCACAGGCAGTATGAGAAAAATAAAGAGCTTTTTGAACATTAAAACATGGAGACATGTCCCAGTAGAGACACTACATACTGATATACACCTGAACATCAGCAGGAGAGGACTCTTTAAAGTAGAGACACTACATACTGATATACACCTGAACATCAGCAGGAGAGGACTCTTTAAAGTAGAGACACTACATACTGATATACACCTGAACATCAGCAGGAGAGGACTCTTTAAAGTAGAGACACTACATACTGATATACACCTGAACATCAGCAGGAGAGGACTCTTTAAAGTAGAGACACTACATACTGATATACACCTGAACATCAGCAGGAGAGGACTCTTTAAAGTAGAGACACTACATACTGATATACACCTGGACATCAGCAGGAGAGGACTCTTTAAAGTAGAGACACTACATTCTGATATACACCTGAACATCAGCAGGAGAGGACTCTTTAAAGTAGAGACACTACATACTGATATACACCTCAACATCAGCAGGAGAGGACTCTTTAAAGTAGAGACACTACATTCTGATATACACCTGAACATCAGCAGGAGAGGACTCTTTAAAGTAGAGACACTACATACTGATATACACCTGAACATCAGCAGGAGAGGACTCTTTAAAGTAGAGACACTACATACTGATATACACCTGGACATCAGCAGGAGAGGACTCTTTAAAGTAGAGACACTACATACTGATATACACCTGGACATCAGCAGGAGAGGACTCTTTAAAGTAGAGACACTACATACTGATATACACCTGAACATCAGCAGGAGAGGACTCTTTAAAGTAGAGACACTACATACTGATATACACCTGAACATCAGCAGGCGAGGACTCTTTAAAGCGTGTATGTCTCTTTAATGTGACATAACACAAGAGAGAGGGGGGATGGAGTTGTCATTCATATTTCAGAGTGTGAAGCAGCCTCTCGCAGAAAGACCAACGTCTGAGAGCACCATGACGGAAAAATATCCTGATCAGGAACACACTCACCTCACACACACTTTGAACATGTAAGGAAATAAAACCCTAATTTTCTGTTCATTTCAAAAACCAAAATCATCATTTGAAAAGAAAAAATGGTGAAACCCGACTCTTATTTTTAGTTCCGACCATTTCTGTTAATATCATTTTGACTTTTTTCTCAAAATCATGACTTTTTATCAAAATCTTGGATTTTCTTAGAAACTGACTTTTTTCTTAAAATGTTGACTTTTAAAAAAAAAGGGCCTTTCTAATATAGAATTTTCACTGTTTCGTAGAAATGATGTAGTTCCCAGAATTTTTAATTTTATCAAAATTAAATCTTTGGTGCGTTTTCACTTTATTAAAAACATTGACTTTTTCTTTCAATCTTTTACTTTTACTTAGAATTTGACTTATTTCTTAGAATTTCGATACTTTTTTTTAAACAAAAATTAATAGAATTTTGCCTCAGAGATGACTTTTTTTTACAACTTTGTTGGAATTTCCCTTTTCTTCCTCCGAATTTTGACTTTTTTATCAACACTTTGACTTTTGTTAGAATTTGACTTATTTCTTAGAATTTTTATATTTTTTTAGCAAATGTGACTTTTTTCTTAAAATGTATTTTCTTTGTCGAATTAAGAGGTTTTTTTATTGCATTTTTTTTCTCAGAACGTTGACTATTCTCAGGATTGAGATTTATTTCACCTTATCATTTTATGGTATTACTTATATCATTATGTTATCGTGTTTTTATCAATCCCCTAAAAACACAAAACTAGCTCAACTTAGAATCGTGTTCGATAAATATTTCCATTTCATTTAATTTGTTTTGCTTTATTTTCTAAAATGGAGCAACTGTTCTGAAATCCATTTCCCCCCGTGATGAATACAGTTTCCTAATTCTGATTTAGTGTTAATGTAAATTGAAGCTTGATAAATGATAAGCCACTCAAACATGCATTTGGATAAATGATTTATTTATTATTTATTAAGGATCCCAACACACAGAAGTCCAAAAACAATGTAATATGACACAGAATCAATAAACTGAAAATCAGAGAAAGCATTCCATAATAACAGAATATATATACAACTTATTGCCTCTAAATGAAGCAGTTCAGCAGATTGATGCAAATTATTCAAATGGATGATTCTTGGAATTTTGTTGGTTGTTTCCACATGTTTATCATCTGCATGTGTCACTTACATGCATGAAAATACAACAGAAACAATCAGCAGATTGTCAAACTAAATAAAAACAAGAATAAGAACAATACATGAAGCAAAAATATATTTGCAATAAAGAGAAAGCAGGAGGACAGGAGGTGCTTCAGAGGTCAGTGAATGATCCCTTTAAGAGATACACATCATAGATATAATGATCCTGTCTATCTCTACCTGCTCTGATCCACTGTCACACACACCTTCAGTGGTAATATCTTCACTTCCTCCAGAGTGTAAATGTATGGAAACATCCGCTCAGTGAAAGTGTGTGTGAAGGTGTGTATGTGTGTGTTAGTGTCAGGATCAGAGAACGACAACTCTCCTCTGTTCCAGTCCAGATTCACTCTGACCCTCTGGAGCTTCTTCTTCAGGCTGAGATCAGTGGATGGATCTGATGCTGACCATGCTGCGTATTTGCCTCCACAGAAACGTATTCTCCATAATCCAGAATTCTTGTCTCCCTTCCTCAGGCAGACTCTGCTAACACACCCAGTAACCAGCTGTACAGTCTGTAACCTGGACATCCCAGCTGTGAATCCCTGAGTTAAAGCCCTCAGAGCCCAGGACAGAGAGGCTATATTAAACCTCTCTGGATTATCAGGAAGTTTCTGTCTCACTCCTCCTTGTCTCACTCTGGTCAGATCTTCAGACAGGACGAGGTTTGGATCAGCAGTGTTTGGGTCCAGGATGAGAGGAGAGTAGGACACCATGTCCTTCATCTTGCTCCAGATGTTGAAGCTGAGGTTGCCCAGGTGTTTGGCCTGGTCTATCAGAGCTCCTGAGGGCAGCTGTGGATCCTCCAGCAGGGGGCGCTGCAGCCTCTCCACTGCAGCCTTGTAGTTGTGCAGGAAGGAGACGTCTTCAGCTCTCAGCTCCTCCTCTGTGGCTCTGACTGTGTGTGAAAGAGCTGCTATCTCTCTGCTCACAGCCTCCATCTTCTCCTCCATCATCCTCCTCTTCTGCTCCTCTTCCTCCCTCAGTGCAGCCATCCTGGCCTCCTCTTCCTCTTCTAGAAACTGGTGAAGCTTCTTAAACTGCTCCTTAATCTGCGTCTCTGTGTGTTGAGCCTGGACCTTCATGTGTCCTGCTGTTTGATCAAACTTCACTTGAACTTCTTCAAAGAGCTTCAGTTTCTCCTGAAAGGGCTGCAGAGATTTCTGGAGCTCCTCTCTGAGATCCTGAGCAGCTTCATCGATGGGTCTGAATCTGTGGTTGGTGTGTGTTCTTGAATCTCTGCAGACGAGACACACTGGCTGCTGATGGTCCAGACAGAAGAGTCTGAGTTTCTCAGAGTGCAGACTGCAGAGAGCCTCTGGAGATCTCTGATCTCTCTCCAGTAAGAAGGTCTCACACGGTTCTTTAAAGACAGGTTACAGGGAGGTTCTCCTCTTGAAGATCTTCTCTTACAGACTGGACACTCTCGTGTTGGTTTCTCTCTCCACCAGGTCTGCAGACAGGCTTTACAGAAGCTGTGGCTACAGGACAGAAGAACAGGATCTCTAAAGACTTCACGACAGACCGGACAGCAGAGATCTTCCTCTAACCTGGAAGCCATGTTGTCTCTGAGTGAAGCTGAAACACAGCAGACAGGAAGTACAGTCAGTCATGGCTCCCCTCCCCCTCCTCTACTGACTTCACTGAAATTCACTTTGAGTGTTGTTTGGAGACTCACCTTCAGGGGGGGAGGGTCCGCAGGTTGAAGCAGCAGTGTTGTAGTTTCCACTTTCTCTCCTGTAGCTGAACTCAGAGGAAGTTGTTAGTTTGGTCTGAAGGTGAATCTGATCGTCTGTTTTTCAGTCCGTCTGTCTCTCTGCAGTGAGGAAGAGGAACAAAGTGTTTCCTGGTTTGTCTCAGTGAGTCAGTTGAGGGAGCAGCTCTGTCAGACCTCATCTGCTGAACTCTGTTTCCTCTTTTGTAACACAGGAAGTGTCTCAGTGCAAAGTGCTGATTCATTGCTGGATTAAAGGTTGTAGTGGAGGAGTTAAATATTAACTTAGATATTCTTGGATAGCAGTAGGCTAGTATCTTCCAAACCAATTTCTATCATTTGAAATTCTCCTCTGGCTCAGCTCTCTTTTCGTCACAACGGTGCGGTAAAGTTCCTGCAATACCGTTTCAGACTCTCCGATTTCTCCGGCCCATCTAACGCTCCATCGTCCCCTCACTTGTGAACAAGACCCGAGATACTTGAACTCCTTCACTTGGGGTAAGGACTCATTCCCTACTTGGAGTGGACAGTCCATCGGTTTCCTGTTGAGAACCATGGCCTCAAATTTGGAGGTGCTGATCCTCATCCCAACCGCTTCACACTGGGCAGTGAACAGATCCAGGGTCTGCTGAAGCCATCAAACCACATAATCTCCAAAAAGCAGCGATGCAGTCTTTAGTCCACCGAACAGCCAGAGGTGGGAAGTAGTGGAGTGCAAATACTTCGTTACTGTAAGTACATGTTTCTGGTATCAGTACTTGCACTTTCTACTTCTTACATGTTGAACACAAATACCTGTACTTTCTACTTCTTACATGTTGAACCCAAATACCTGTACTTTCTACTTCTTACATGTTGAACACAAATACCTGTACTTTCTACTTCTCACATGTTGAACACAAATACCTGTACTTTCTACTTCTTACATGTTGAACCCAAATACCTGTACTTTCTACTTCTTACATGTTGAACCCAAATACCTGTACTTTCTACTTCTTACATGTTGAACCCAAATACCTGTACTTTCTACTTCTTACATGTTGAACACAAATACCTGTACTTTCTACTTCTTACATGTTGAACCCAAATACCTGTACTTTCTACTTCTTACATGTTGAACACAAATACCTGTACTTTCTACTTCTTCCATGTTGAACACAAATACCTGTACTTTCTACTTCTTCCATGTTGAACACAAATACCTGTACTTTCTACTTCTTACATGTTGAACCCAAATACCTGTACTTTCTACTTCTTACATGTTGAACCCAAATACCTGTACTTTCTACTTCTTACATGTTGAACCCAAATACCTGTACTTTCTACTTCTTACATGTTGAACCCAAATACCTGTACTTTCTACTTCTTACATGTTGAACCCAAATACCTGTACTTTCTACTTCTTACATGTTGAACCCAAATACCTGTACTTTCTACTTCTTACATGTTGAACCCAAATACCTGTACTTTCTACTTCTTACATGTTGAACCCAAATACCTGTACTTTCTACTTCTCACATGTTCCAAACAGGCTGGTTCCTTTAGTCTGAATGTGTGTTTGGTGGCGTGATCATTATTATTTAGAGTCATTGCGTGCCTATTGATTTGAACACGATCCGTGTATCCATCATTTCCTGGTCTTCTCTAAAGAAGAGGGACCAATGAAAACGTTGTCATGTTGCCGTTGTTCAGCATGGAAACATTCATTAGCTAACAATGACATTATTGTTCTATTAATATAAAGGGAGGTCAGGTACTCTTTAAAACAGCTGCTAGTTATGGGTACTTTTTACTGAAGTACATTTCAAAGCCCTCTTTACTTTTACTTGAGTAAAGAAGTTTAGTCAGTACTTCTACTTTCACCAGAGTATTACTTGAGTAAAGGATGTGTGTACTTTTGCCATCTCTGCAAACAGCCAACCATCGAAAACGAATCCGACTTCCTTCCAAGGACTCGGACAGCGCTCTGGCTTTGGGAATATAGAGATTGGACGGCCCTGAGTTGTGACGTCCTTCAGTATCTCCCGGAGAAACTGGCCATACGTCTTCCCCAAATCCACAAAACACATGTAGACCGGATATGCATACTACCAGGCCCACATCCACTATTTTTGTTCATTGGCACCAATGAAGCAACTGTACCTTCCAAATAATTGTTGTTTAAACTCTTAACAGATGTATTTCCATCTGTGGTGGCTCTTACAAAAACAATGAGTGAACTCCAGTGTTTAGCTCCTTAAATTATACTGAGATATTAATCTGTTTTTAATCCGGAGTGTAGACGTGAACACAATGTGCAGCACGGTAAATAAACAGAAAGGAAACTGCTTTCTTCAAATCCAATTATATTAGTGATGACAACACTGCTGATCTCTGACAAAACATCTCAGTCTGATTCCTCTGATCTAATTAAAGTTATACCAGATGATGTTAAAGAAAAAAGCAGGCCAGAATCAACCAACGATTTCATTGAAACTGTCAAGATACAAGAGCTCCGTTTGAAAAGAGACAGAAACAAAAATGATGTAGTTTCATCTATAAGAATAAATGCAGTTTAAAGAGTCCTCTCCTGCTCATGTTCAGGTTCATATCAGTATGTAGTGTCTCTACTTTAAAGAGTCCTCTCCTGCTGATGTTCAGGTGTATATCAGTATGTAGTGTCTCTACTTTAAAGAGTCCTCTCCTGCTCATGTTCAGGTTCATATCAGTATGTAGTGTCTCTACTTTAAAGAGTCCTCTCCTGCTCATGTTCAGGTTCATATCAGTATGTAGTGTCTCTACTTTAAAGAGTCCTCTCCTGCTGAT
>JAAKFY010000006.1:3571062-3661062 GCA_011823955.1 Dissostichus mawsoni | reverse complement strand
TGAATGATCCTCTCTGCCCTCACGTGTCGGAGGAGATTCATGGATTTCTGCTAGTTTCGGAAAACAACAAAGACACAAAGTTCAGTGAATGCCTCGCGAACAAAAGCCTGAGAAACACAATTATCCAGCGAGGACAAGACCACGATGTCCTGGATTATTAAGGCGCTACCTCTATGCGACTTAAACAACTAACACTTACTGAACAAGTCAAGTCGACAAGAATCCTGATCAAAACCATATCAACGTGCAGGTGCTCAGGTTTATACCTTTCAACCAGCCATTTCCATCCTATGAACTGGATTATAAAGACATTTCTCCTGCAGTCTCTTTCTGACAATCAAGACGTCTCATCAGATTTGCAATAAGGGAGCTACTCTTTTGCGTTTCCTTTGCATGTATGTGTTTCAAAGTGTGACACTCTTGTTAATGTGGTTAAAGTTGCATTTGAGTGCGTCTCCCTCTTCCTTTTGTCTCCACTCACTCGCTCTTTTGAGACGACTCATCTCTACAGTTACGTAACATGAAAACATCAGCAACAAAAGAAAGGTTTTTTCTCTCATGTAAACCAGTACTGTTGCTCCTGGAAACCACACGAAGACACTGTGTTCAACTCTTTGTTCAGAGCATTTCAAAGTGAAGCTTTATTCCTGATGAGGCTTTTTAAATATTCCTAAAATCCCCTATAAAATAACGGAAGCAGCTTTTGTCCAAAACGTTCCCAAACTTCGGAACAACCAACCAGGAAATATTAGAGGTAACATCAGGAGACATCTGAATAACAATGTTATTGTAGTTTCTCATTTTGTAATATGTTTTTCTTACTATCACTAGGTGGGTTATCTCGGGAGGAAGACAGCCGTAAAACAGCGTGAAACGTAAGAAAAACACAATGAGAATAAAGAACAGTAATAAAGAGCCAAAATTGAATATTTAAATGAACCGCTACCAAACTGTTCCTACATTTCCCACAATGCAACTGGATCAAGGATAACTCAGTGAGGGAAATCCGAACACTAACCACTGCTGATACATTTAATAAAATGTACATTTGATCATCCAAATGGTTTATGAAACCTATGCTAATTTAAATGTTCAGTCTATTAAATGTTCTGGTTAGAAGCAGTTCCACAAACTCACTTTCTATCTTGTAATTTGTACTTATTGTAAATATTTGTATGTACCTGGAAAATAATGATTCTATTACGCCATCCCTGTGAACTGAGCCGGAGATTATTTCCTAGTTGAGGAAAATGTAAAGCAACATTTAAACAGACTGTAGTAATGCTGACTCGACGAAGGTTAAAGGTTCAACTCCCTCCGGGGCAATCTGCGCTTCAAACGTATGCCGTCACGCTGCTGAGAGGCACTTTGGATAAAAGCATCCGCCCGACAACACACCGTCAGGAGAAGCTCCTCCGTCTGGAAAATGTCAAACTTCACAGAAACCAAAAATAACCGCTCTGTTTTTAACTTGATGACAACGACAGACCCTGAAGGCAGCATCGCCCCGTCCAATGGGATTTCTCCATGTGATTTCGGATTATTGCAGAAAAAAATCTCTCTGTCAAACGAACGTTTATGATACTCCACATATTAACACCACTTTATGAATTCTGAAGTCAAAAGCTAACGTTAGGCTATAAAGGAACTACAGCACGGTCACATGACTTCACGTCACCACCGCTAAGCTAAAGGTGGCTAATGTTGGGCTATAAAGGAACTACAGCACGGTCACATGACTTCAAGTCACCACCGCTAAGCTAAAGGTGGCTAATGTTGGGCTATAAAGGAACTACAGCACGGTCACATGACTTCACGTCACCACCGCTAAGCTAAAGGAGGCTAATGTTGGGCTATAAAGGAGCTACAGCACGGTCACATGACTTCAAGTCACCACCGCTAAGCTAAAGGTGGCTAATGTTGGGCTATAAAGGAGCTACAGCACGGTCACATGACTTCACGTCACCACCGCTAAGCTAAAGGTGGCTAATGTTGGGCTATAAAGGAACTACAGCACGGTCACATGACTTCACGTCACCACCGCTAAGCTAAAGGTGGCTAATGTTGGGCTATAAAGGAACTACAGCACGGTCACATGACTTCACGTCACCAGCTAAGCTAAAGGTGGCTAATGTTGGGCTATAAAGGAACTACAGCACGGTCACATGACTTCACGTCACCACCGCTAAGCTAAAGGTGGCTAATGTTGGGCTATAAACAAACTACAGCAGGGTCACATGACTTCACGTCACCACCGCTAAGCTAAAGGTGGCTAATGTTGGGCTATAAAGGAACTACAGCACGGTCACATGACTTCACCTCACCACCGCTAAGCTAAAGGCGGCTAATGTTGGGCTATAAAGGAACTACAGCACGGTCACATGACTTCACGTCACCACCGCTAAGCTAAAGGCGGCTAATGTTGGGCTATAACACACACACACATTTATGTAACAGGAAACCCTTTTGAAGAATGCTCTCACAGTTATGACCTCATGTCTGTGGTGTCCTATAACACTCCACACACACCACACACACACACACACCACACACACACACACACCACACACACACAACCCAACACACACACACACACACACACACACACACACACACTCAGAGACACAGCAATCAATGACCGCCCTGATTCAGATGATAAAAGGCGACTGACACACACACACACACACACACACACACCACACACACACACACACACACACCCACACACACACACACACACACACACACACCCACACACACACACACACACACACACACACACACACAACACACACACACACACACCACACACACACACACACACACACACACACCCCACACACACACACACACACACACAGCAAAAATTACTTTTCAGTTCTTACAAAGCCTTACAAAAATCTCAGCATTAAAAAAACTTTATTTAGGATAATGAGATACCATTATAAATTAAGCTATAATATACTAGAGCTTCTTTTGTCCTCTTCTCTATATCAGCAGCTGCAGAAGAAGCATGCTAGCTACTGACATCCTGTCGAACACATCGAACATAACATTATTCCAGGGCAACATTTATGCAAAAGTGATGTCTTTGCAGACTATCTAACATCTTTATTCCAGATGAATGATGGTTTTCTGAATCTGCTGTGGGTAATTAGGAAAGTCTTTATTATATCAACTTACTACAGTGATAAAGTTCTGTGTTTCCAGCTTATTTCCACTAAAACCTTGTCAAAAAATACACCTTTAATACATTATTTTGATGCATTAGAGTGTCAACACGCAGGCTGCCCTTTGTTGTGTTTCCACCATGTTTTAATTAGTGAAGTCCGAAAAATAACACTGACAAACAATTCAATTACTGTGTGATCAGTAATGAACGTTATGGTGCTACAGCAGGATGAGATTTACACGCTGCAGGCACAAGTTATAATTACATTTACATCTGGGTTTGAAATTGTTTCCTCTCCCCGTGCAGCCGCTGATCAAACGCAACCCGAAAGGATTTCTCTGTAACGCCATATTCATTTTTAATTAGAGCTGCACTCTCCGTCCTGCTCAGTTTCTCATGTTCTCTCATCTAGAGCGGCAACCCACTGCTAACGCGCTAAAGAAAGCCTTACGCTGCCAATCAGTTCCTGGAACATATTTAAAGAGGCCCTATTCTGCTTTCTGGGGTTTGCCTACTTCTGTAGTGTGTTATATAGGTTTTAGTGCATGTAAATGGTCTGCAAAGGTTCGTTTTTGTGTTGAGTTTACTTGTGTTTCTGGGGCAAAACAAGCTTTTAAATCTTCTGTTTGTCCCAAAAGAAATACACAGTTTTGATTCTGACACACACCTGAGATAAAACTGAAATTGTTTATCATGCACAAATGCAATTCATTAACTTATATCAGTTTGAAAAGCATGTCAGTTATTTAAAAGAGGTTCGAGTTCATCTTCCGAATACTCCCAACTGTTCTTCAGATGTAGTTGGCTTCAGGCTTGCTGCATGCAAACCGTACAATACCTTCATCAAACATGACAACCCCTCTTATTTACAGCTGCAGAGTGTGCAGGAAAGTGTGTGTGATTGTGTGTGTGTGTGTGTGTGTGTGTGTGTGGTGTGTGTGTGTGTGTGTGTGTGTGTGTGTGTGTGTGTGTGTGGGGGCGAGAAACACAATGACTGTAGAGGAGGGAAGTGAAAGAGACAGAAGAATAAAGAGGCAGCGAGAGGAAGGAGTGTCAACAATGACGCTGTCCATCAAAAAGCCAGAATGAGATCACGAAAAAAGACGTGAAGAAGAAGAAGAGGTCCGTGTGCTTTTCTCTCCAACGGTGGCAAATCAGGACAAAGCTAACTAGTAACAGCCTTGAATTCACACCCGCCCACACAGTGTACACACTCGCAGCGCTGAGATAAGTGCAGCGTTGCAGGCTCATTTAGCCCATTTCTCGGTGTAATATAGTGTTTACTTCTCCCGGGGAGCAGCCTTTCTCCCACAGCTCCTCTCCTCTGGGGAGGGAGGAGGAAGCAGAAGGAGAAACATCCCAGAGAGACTTGAGAACACACTTTCATCTAATAAAACCATCAACTGAAACAACATCTATTGCTCAAAACTTTCACTCATTCTCATCCACCTCTTACTGTCTGTTATCCAGAGGTGGAAGAGGCATTTAAAGAGTCCTCTCCTGGTGATGTTCAGGTGTATATCAGTATGTAGTGTCTCTACTTTAAAGAGTCCTCTCCTGGTGATGTTCAGGTGTATATCAGAATGTAGTGTCTCTTCTTTAAAGAGTCCTCTCCTGCTGATGTTCAGGTGTATATCAGTATGTAGTGTCTCTTCTTTAAAGAGTCCTCTCCTGCTGATGTTCAGGTGTATATCAGTATGTAGTGTCTTTAAAGAGTCCTCTCCTGCTGATGTTCAGGTGTATATCAGTATGTAGTGTCTCTACTTTAAAGAGTCCTCTCCTGCTGATGTTCAGGTGTATATCAGTATGTAGTGTCTCTACTTTAAAGAGTCCTCTCCTGCTGATGTTCAGGTGTATATCAGTATGTAGTGTCTCTACTTTAAAGAGTCCTCTCCTGCTGATGTTCAGGTGTATATCAGTATGTGTCTCTACTTTAAAGAGTCCTCTCCTGCTGATGTTCAGGTGTATATCAGTATGTAGTGTCTCTACTTTAAAGAGTCCTCTCCTGCTGATGTTCAGGTGTATATCAGTATGTAGTGTCTCTACTTTAAAGAGTCCTCTCCTGCTGATGTTCAGGTGTATATCAATATGTAGTGTCTCTACTTTAAAGAGTCCTCTCCTGCTGATGTTCATGTATATCAATATGTAGTGTCTCTACTTTAAAGAGTCCTCTCCTGCTGATGTTCAGGTGTACATCATTGTAGTGTCTCTACTTTAAAGAGTCCTCTCCTGCTGATGTTCAGGTGTATATCAGTATGTAGTGTCTCTACTTTAAAGAGTCCTCTCCTGCTGATGTTCAGGTGTATATCAGTATGTAGTGTCTCTACTTTAAAGAGTCCTCTCCTGCTGATGTTCAGGTGTATATCAGAATGTAGTGTCTCTACTTTAAAGAGTCCTCTCCTGCTGATGTTCAGGTGTATATCAGAATGTAGTGTCTCTACTTTAAAGAGTCCTCTCCTGTGATGTTCAGGTGTATATCAGTATGTAGTGTCTCTACTTTAAAGAGTCCTCTCCTGCTGATGTTCAGGTGTATATCAGTATGTAGTGTCTCTCTACTTTAAAGAGTCCTCTCCTGCTGATGTTCAGGTGTATATCAGTATGTAGTGTCTCTACTTTAAAGAGTCCTCTCCTGCTGATGTTCAGGTGTATATCAGTATGTAGTGTCTCTACTTTAAAGAGTCCTCTCCTGCTGATGTTCAGGTGTATATCAGTATGTAGTGTCTCTACTTTAAAGAGTCCTCTCCTGCTGATGTTCAGGTTTATATCAGTATGTAGTGTCTCTACTTTAAAGAGTCCTCTCCTGCTGATGTTCAGGTGTATATCAGTATGTAGTGTCTCTACTTTAAAGAGTCCTCTCCTGCCGATGTTCAGGTGTATATCAGCATGTAGTGTCTCTACTTTAAAGAGTCCTCTCCTGCTGATGTTCAGGTGTATATCATATGTAGTGTCTCTACTTTAAAGAGTCCTCTCCTGCTGATGTTCATGTGTATATCAATATGTAGTGTCTCTACTTTAAAGAGTCCTCTCCTGCTGATGTTCAGGTGTACATCAGTATGTAGTGTCTCTACTTTAAAGAGTCCTCTCCTGCTGATGTTCAGGTGTATATCAGTATGTAGTCTCTCTACTTTAAAGAGTCCTCTCCTGCTGATGTTCAGGTGTATATCAGTATGTAGTGTCTCTACTTTAAAGAGTCCTCTCCTGCTGATGTTCAGGTGTATATCAGTATGTAGTGTCTCTACTTTAAAGAGTCCTCTCCTGCTGATGTTCAGGTGTATATCAGTATGTAGTGTCTCTACTTTAAAGAGTCCTCTCCTGCTGATGTTCAGGTGTATATCAGTATGTAGTGTCTCTACTTTAAAGAGTCCTCTCCTGCTGATGTTCAGGTGTATATCAGTATGTAGTGTCTCTACTTTAAAGAGTCCTCTCCTGCTGATGTTCAGGTGTATATCAGATGTAGTGTCTCTGCTTTAAAGAGTCCTCTCCTGCTGATGTTCAGGTGTATATCAGTATGTAGTGTCTCTACTTTAAAGAGTCCTCTCCTGCTGATGTTCAGGTGTATATCAGTATGTAGGAAGAAAACATTAAATTGTAAATCACCCTAAGCAATGACTGATTTGTCCGGGCTGGGCGTTGCTCATGAAGAGAATCAGCACATTCGTTAACCTCAGATGCTTCTTATTAAGCTCATTAACACCACTCTGTGACTCTGTGGTCGATAAAGACTGTCGTCTTATCAATTAATCAATCAACCAATCAATAATTTAGGTCGGTCATGAACTTTAAGCAAATCTACAGGCAGACAATCTGCTCCAGCCGTCTGTGAGTCAGTGCCTTAACCCCTAAATGTCTTCACCAAAATGACCCTTAAATTCATTAAAAATAATGAAACAAAAGGCATGATATTATTATTATATATATATAATTATTTTACTACTCTACTTTTTTTTCTTGGGAGTTTTGTAGACCTCTTTTTCTGGAAAAACAAAATGTCAACAAATGTATTTATTAAAATAAGATAATAATAAAAACCACAGCCTGCTATACCTGCCCCGGGTAAACAAACTGCCCTAACATCAGACGCCTGAATATGTTCTGGGTGCAGGAATCTGACCTCTTGTGTAAACAGGCGAACAGACAAAGGAGCGGTGACTCAGACGGAGAATCGAACGCCTCCTCCTCTGCAACAGGAAGGAGTGTGTGTCGGCCATCAGTGTTTCATATGCAGCCTTTAGAGCTTCATCCTGATGGAGGATTATTTAAAGGGGCACTTTAATGGGGTGTGAGCTCTATAGGTTTTAGTGCAAGTAAATGGTCTCCAAAGGCTCAAATCCTCCATTGGACTCCGTTGTTTACTTCCGGAACATAGTGACATCTCTATGGGACCTGCGCTCCTTTTGGCTAGCGCTCCAACACATTGTACATGATTGGCTAAGGGTCGGGACATCTCTAAGCGGTTGACCAATCACAACAGAGCCGGCCAGCTAACAAATCAGATCAGCTCTGGTTTCAGACAGGGGTGAAAAGAGGTGCTGCAGCACAGGCAGTATGAGAAAAAGAGCTTTTTGAACATTAAAGCATGGAGACATGTCACAGTAGAGACACTACATACTGATATACACCTGAACATTAGCAGGAGAGGACTCTTTAAAGTAGAGACACTACATACTGATATACACCTGAACATCAGCAGGAGAGGACTCTTTAAAGTAGAGACACTACATACTGATATACACCTGAACATCAGCAGGAGAGGACTCTTTAAAGTAGAGACACTACATACTGATATACACCTGAACATCAGCAGGAGAGGACTCTTTAAAGTAGAGACACTACATACTGATAACACCTGAACATCAGCAGGAGAGGACTCTTTAAAGTAGAGACACTACATACTGATATACACCTGAACATCAGCAGGAGAGGACTCTTTAAAGTAGAGACACTACATACTGATATACACCTGAACATCAGCAGGAGAGGACTCTTTAAAGTAGAGACACTACATACTGATATACACCTGAACATCAGCAGGAGAGGACTCTTTAAAGTAGAGACACTACATACTGATAAACACCTGAACATCAGCAGGAGAGGACTCTTTAAAGTAGAGACACTACATACTGATATACACCTGAACATCAGCAGGAGAGGACTCTTTAAAGTAGAGACACTACATACTGATATACACCTGAACATCAGCAGGAGAGGACTCTTTAAAGTAGAGACACTACATACTGATATACACCTGAACATCAGCAGGAGAGGACTCTTTAAAGTAGAGACACTACATACTGATATACACCTGAACATCAGCAGGAGAGGACTCTTTAAAGTAGAGACACTACATACTGATATACACCTGAACATCAGCAGGAGAGGACTCTTTAAAGTAGAGACACTACATACTGATATACACCTGAACATCAGCAGGAGAGGACTCTTTAAAGTAGAGACACTACATACTGATATACACCTGAACATCAGCAGGAGAGGACTCTTTAAATTAGAGACACTACATACTGATATACACCTGAACATCAGCAGGAGAGGACTCTTTAAAGCACGTTGACCACAAACACCCGTTTACAAAGACGTGCACCACGACGCGGAGCGAAAACAGAAATGAGTGACAGGCGATCACAGAAACATCTCAGCATGGAGAAATCATTTCAGCAGAAAAACTCACGGAGACGTTTTTACAGCATCCCTACTATCACTGAGACAATGTAACTCAAATATTGTATATACTTTACTTGAGTATTTCCATTTTGTGCTAAATATACTTCCAGTCACTTCATTTAGAGGCAAATATTACAGAGGTCAACAGACAAACCTTTTGCAATTAAAACCTGCCACTAACAAAGGGCGATGCAATTAACAATGATCTTTAATGAAGTCCTACAGCAGGATCTGTTCCTCTCTGATGCTTCTCTGTTGTCACCTTGAATCTGACATTTGTGCTAAATGACGGCAGCGAGTCTTCACACGGTGTTATAAAAACACCTCTGATATGGTCCATGTGGCCACACTGTGCACACAAAGAAGGCTCGTGCTGCATTTTGATTGGTCGGCTGTGACTTCACTGGAGAAGCTTTGTTGAAAACACATCACATGATATCACTTTGTTGGAAGAGACGGAAAAGGAACTACTTTAAAAAATGTAATATGGGTTATAAGGCATTTATTTATCCACCTTGCACCCAGATGTCATGAGGAAGATGGGACGAAGCTGGTGATAACCTATAAACAAACACGTGCTGAAAATACTGAAATGATGACGCCATGTTTACTCATTTTCTGTTTTTGTGCAGAAGGAAATGTTGATTTAGTAATCCAGTCTTAGAGAGTCACCAGTTTGTGAACAGCTTTCATTTATCCAATGATCACAGCATGCATGTTTAAATCAGACGACCAGTTGATTAATGTGAACATGTATTCATCAAACTGACTTTCTTTGCGTTAAATGGATGAAAAACTGGTGGTAGTTCAGGACAAAAAGCACTCATAGAGCATTGTTTTCCTCATAAGACGAACACCAACAGATTGATGCTTCCTGACACCAACTGTTCGTGTTTTTTTTAAGATATGATGCATCAGTTCAGGATTTCTGGCAGCACATTCATCTTCGGGGAACATTTAGTAATGAAACAGAAGCCGTGCAGCACATTAGCGTGACGTGTAACCAGAGGCATTATGATTTGGAGAAGCATTTTCATCCTTTGTTCGGCAGCGTGACGTCCCTCGGCTGCAGGCTGCCTCCTTTGTCTGGATCCAACACACATCACCAAACAACCCAAGACTTACATTCTTTCATTTTTCACCACACATGACCCACATTTCCCAAAGAAGGTGTGATGCATATTCAGCCAACGGTGCATCACACGTGTGATTTCAACCTGCCGGAGCAGATCAGACATTCGGACAAAGAACTGCCTCGGACACGATGTGCAGAATCACGCTTTAAAAGCATCTCTTCATCATCATCGCTCCTCTTCTTCTCCCTGCCATCTCCATAAATTATGGAGTGAGGCTATATTTGGACTCGGTGAAGGCACAGTGGGGGGAAGCTTTGTTCAGCACTCTCCTCCAGGTTCACTTTAAAGCTCCATGCAGGCTGAATGCTGTTTACTGACAACACGGCTGAGGCTCCTCCGCTTCCTCCTCACTCGCTGCTCTGTGTTTTTAAACGTGCAGCCACACACCGTGCATTAAGCCAGGCATCCTCCGAAGCATCCTCCAAACAAACGGAAACAATTAAAGCCCACGAGCAATCAAGCCCCCGTTGTTTGCAAAGAGCAGATATGAGAAACAAGGATTTAAATGCTGATTAAAACACTGACGATGTTAGCAGATTGGTAACACATAAAGATTCTTTGTTTCAATTCATTTAGTCTAATGCCAGTGCCCCTGTAACAATGAGCTTTAACCCCCCCTCCAAAAGAAGAGTTTAGATAGTAGATAGATAGATAGATAGATAGATAGATAGATAGATATATAGATAGTAGATATAGATAGATAGTAGATAGATAGATAGATAGATAGATAGATAGGGAGGCATGTGGCGCAGTGGATAGAGCCTTGGTGTTGGGATCAGGGGGTCACAGGTTCTAACCCCACTGCAGTCAGCATGTCGCTGTGTCCCTGAGACTGGGGATTGTCCACAGTATTGAGCAGTGTTTCCCCTACCATTGTCTTGGAGGAGCCCCCCCTGAAATTCCAGGTGTTTAAAAAAAAAAATATTCTTTTTTTAATTATATATATATATATACTGTAGCACCAAATTGCAACTAATCTAAACTTTTCACATTGAACATGTGCTCTTCTATTAAATAACTTTCATTTGAAGTTGTGAGTTTAGTGTTTTTGACCCTAAGAAACACTGATGCATTAATCAATAACAATAATCCACAGCTCCTCTCTGCTCCAGAGGATTTCAAAAAAAAATATCCCAATGCCCCCCCCGCTCAGAGATAGATAGATAGATAAAGTTGAACCTACTATCTTTTTATTTTAATTTAATATTATTGCTTACCACTGAAACTAATAAAAAAACAGACCCACCAATGATGGTATTTTATGTTTTTCTTTGAGCGCTATTTCTAAACTAAAAATCTTTAAATGCTGATCACTGTGTTGTCTCTTTTGTCCCGCATTAAATGTGTCCCTCTCTGCACAATATCTGAACAGCTTTCCACTTTTCACAACAATACTGCACACATTTTATTTGTATTATAATGAATATTTGGTTGTATAATACTGTATGTAGTTTTTTTGGTATATCTATATTTCATGTAAATCGTTGTCTCTTTATCTTAATGTTATAATAGCATTTTTTGAATTATTTATCTATGAATGTAGGGGGATTACTTTTGTCGTTGTTGTTGATTTATTTCTCTAAATTTGTATTTTCTATTTGTTTTTGGTTCTTCCACTTTAAAAATGTTGACTTTAATGAAATATATGATATCATATGTCACATTACTGTATTAGATCAGTTAGAAGCAATAATACATGTTTTGGGGGGTTGTTTTTCTTACAATTTATCTTCTTTATCTGTGTTTATGTATGCACCAAATACACCAAGGCACATTCCTTGTATGTGTATAAACCTAGTTGGCATCAGACCTGATTCTGATTCATTAAACAACAGCAAGCCCCCCCAGTGAAACCAGTATATAACCGCCACTGGCACAACCCATCAAAACATGGTGGGTTCATTCCTGTACACCCTGCGAGCTATAACGTGCAGATTAAGGAAATTAAAAAAACACACACACACACACACACACACACACACACACGCACACACACACACACACGCACGCACGCACACACACACACACACGCACACACACACGCACAAAAACAGACCCACAAATGATGTTTTTTTAGGTATGTTTTTGTGCACTGTGCACTAAACACGTTGTTTCAAACACACTCACCTCCACTATGAGCGTCTTCTCCTCCCCGCACACGGTAACGACCCAGAACAGGATGGGGAAATAGCATGTTTTCCAGCACAATCCCGCGAGCCCCGCTTTCCTCCTCCTCTGCCTCGCGTCTCCGCCCCCCCCACCGCCCCCTGTCGCCATGTCTGGTTCCCCGAAATCCCCCCCTCCAGCTCGGCTGTGAGATGTCCAGAATCCCGGTCCTCTGCTTCACTGGAGGAACCGCTCCATCCCGACCGTGTCTCTCCGAGTCTGTGTGAGAGTGTGTGTTAAAGTGTGTGTGTGTGCGTGTCTCTTTCTCTCTCCCTCTGTTCTCCTGTGCAGAAGCGCTATTGGTTTCCTTCATTGCGCATGCGCAGTGAGGGGAGAAGAGGAACAGCTGGGGAAGCCTGGCTACAAGAAAGCGAGGCTGCAGGTTGGTCCTTCGGAGAGGATTATTATGTTGTTGCAGCGTCGCTTTGAACACACCAGCAGCGCTGCAAGAGACCCCTCTGTCTCTCATAGTGAACATAGGATGTAAACACACAATGTATGAGCCAACAGAGGACCTTTATTCATATACATTTGTTACAGCAAAGAGCCAAAGACCGTATTTAATTTTGTCTGCCACATACGTATGTGTATATAATACCTTGCTTTATATCTTGTTATTGTTAATTTGTAAATTCAACATGTATATTTTCTACTTTCTTGTTATTTCTTGTCTTTTAATTTTATTGTACAATGCCATGTTTTTTCATGCTGCTCCAACACAAACATGTCCCAACTTGGGATCAATAAAGTACGTCTTATCTCTCTTAATGTAGCTACATTTCATTTCATATTCTGTCCTTGTATCATATTCTATTTACATGTATATAGACTTCTTGCACCATTTTGTATTTTTGTATTTTTTATATATCTTGCATTGTTGGAGGAGCTCAGGTCAGAAGAATTGCATTGCCATTTCTACACTGTAGCCTATGTTTCATATGACAATAAAACCTTTGAATTGAAAAAATGTGAATTTGACAGCTTAATTCTAAGTAGGAAGCATGCATAAAAAATATTAAAGACACAGTATTAAAGATGGAAGTATATATTGCACAGCACCCCATAGTTTCTTTTATTTGCATATTGACTGGTTAATGTGCCATTTCATTTGTGTTTTTACGACCGTCTGCCTGTATTGTTTTGTTTTAATTTGTTGTAACTTTGTTCATGCTGCCCTCTTGGCCAGGTCGCTCTTGAAAAATAGGTTTTTTAATCTCAATGAGACTTTTCGTATACTAAAAGTATACAGGATGTGTATTTTGTCCATCCATCCATCCATCTTCTCCCGCTTATCCGTGGTCGGGTCGCGGGGGTAGCAGTTTCCAGCAGAGAAGCCCCAAACTTTCTTTTCCCTGGCCACATCAACAGCTCTGACTGGGGGATCCCAAGGCGCTCCCAGGCCAGCGAAGAGATATAATTCCCTCCACCTGGTCCTAGGTCTACCCCTTGGTCTCCTCCCAGCTGGACGTGCCTGGAACTCCTCCCTAGGGAGTCGCCCAGGTGGCATCCTTACTAGCTGCCCGAACCACCTCAACTGGCTCCTTTCGACGCGAAGGAGGAGCGGTTCAACTCCAAGTCCCTCCGGATGACTGAACTTCTCACCTTATCCCTAAGGGAGACGCCAGCCACCCTGCGGAGAAAACCCATCTCGGCCGCTTGTATCCGCGATCTCGTTCTTTCGGTCATGACCCATCCTTCATGACCATAGGTGAGGGTAGGAACGAAAACGGCCCGGTAGACAGAGAGCTTTGCCTTCTGGCTCAGCTCTCTTTTCGTCACAACGGTGCGGTAAAGCGACTGCAGTACCGCTCCTGCTGCTCCGATTCTCCGGCCCATCTCACGCTCCATTGTTCCCTCACTCGAGAACAAGACCCCGAGATACTTGAACTCCTTCACTTGGGGTGTATTTTGTAATGTATGTAATTGTTTATGCATGCTTCTTAGGCCCCGTCCACACAGAGACGATATCAGTTGAATCCGCTAACGTTCTCTATCGTACACACGGTTCGTACACACGAGGCCGAAACGGAGCCGCAGCTTCGGAGCCTGAATCCGATACACTTTGATAACGGCTCCCAAAGTGGGTTGGTCTGAGGACGAAACGCTTGCGGCTCCGTGTGTACGCCCTATACGATAATTTCCTGAATCGATGATGCCATAGCCCCGCCTATCCCCACCTCTCCTGCTCACCCCCGCGTCATTGCTGATGCGTTTCGCCAACAACAACAACAATGGCAGATCACAGGGTTGCGTTCGTGCTCCAGACGCTACTGACCATGACACAGATTTGAGTGCTTCTACCTTGTTTGTTTATGCCTTATGCCCATGCTCGGGGGTCTTATTCGCTGCTTTTGGTGTATTTTGTGGCGGAAGTACAGCGCCACTTATGTACTACAGCGTCTCCAGCGGTTTCAAGCGGTTTCGTTTGGACGGACACATTTCTTTAGCCGATTCCGTGTGGACGGAAGACTTTTTTGAAATCCACTTCGGTTCGAAATCGGTTTCGTCTCCGCGTGGACAGGGCCTTAGTTAACATTAAGCTGTCTTTGGCTCTTTTCTGCTGTAACAAATGTACATTTCCCCTCTGTGGGACGACTAAAGGTATTCTGATCTGAATGTAAGAGCCAGCAGAGGACCTTTATCCATTTACATTGTTACAGCAAAGAAAAAAACCTTATTATTAACAAGAAGCATGCAAACAAATATAAAAAATAAAACTAGAAATTACACAATTTACAAAATACACATCCAGTACCAGCAACAGTTTTGAGATAGCAGCCAGGTGAAAGTCTTAAAGGTGATAGTTTATATATATTGCGCAGCTTTTTACGGTATATATATTGCACATAAATAGTATTGCACAGCAGGAGGGTTACAGTTCCTCAAAGCTCTTTGTTTAGAAGAAGATGAACCTTTATTGATTCAGTTTTCCACACTATTTAATAGCGACACAGTGCAAACACACACAGGTTTAAAGGGTTATTTATGCACAAGCATTTGGAAACCTTACCTTGGTCCGATAAAGTCGGTCTTAACGTGGCCTCAGAATTGTTTTAAACCTAATATAATGTGTTGTGTTAATCCCCCTCTCAAGGCCTCCTCATCATTTACCTTGATTCATTATCTCCTCTTCTTAATCCCCCCTTTCTGCTGCATTCATTCCCCCCCTCCCTTCCTGTCTTTTCTGGCTCGATTTAATGAAATATTTCAGTGTCAAGGTTAAAAAATAAGGCATCTCTTCCTCTACATCTCAGTGGACCGATGTGTTGATGCACGTGTATTGCCCGTACACTTTCAAGCACACCTGAGGACAAATGCATCATGAATCAATACTCATTCATGGTATAAGAACGTGTGGAACAGAATGGAAGAAAACGACCTTGGAACGACGTTAACAATGACAGCGAAAACCTCAGAGACTTTTCTGAAACTGCAGATTTGGTGATATGATTTGACTGAGTGCTGGTTGAGATTTTCATGCTTTAGCAGCCGCGTACATTTTGATAAAAAGTCTGTTACAGTACATGTTGTGTACTGTGATTTATCTGAATGATGCATCTTTTCTCACACACAAAGAAGCACAAAAACTGGTTTCTCTTCAGATCAGACGTGAAACCACGGTACTTACCCACAATCCTCCCTGCTCACTCTCACACAGTGTGTGAATAAACACCATCTGAGGAGAACAGGCCGCCAACTAACCCCACAGATCATTCTCTTGCTCATATTAATATCTGCCGTTAATCTTCTCTCTGTAAAGCTGTGATTCCCTCCTTTTTATTCCTCACCTCGGCTGGTCAGCTGTCAATCTCGGCAACACTTGAACTCATCATCTGCCCTCTCAGTAAACCAGCCTGTCGCTTCTCACACTTTCTTCATTTCTGTGTCTCAATTTTGCATACTTCTGTATCTACATGTGCTATTTTGAGAACATAATAGCGTCCTAATGCAAAGTACGGCAAAATGCACTTTGAGTACCGGATGGTGCTCTCATTGCGATCAAATCCATCTAGCCGTCTTGGCTACATAACGGAAGTTGTGCGTTGGGGAAAAATCAAAGTTATACATGTGGGTTTTTGCACATTAAAGAGTCCTCTCCTGCTGATGTTCAGGTGTATATCAGTATGTAGTGTCTCTACTTTAAAGAGTCCTTTCCTGCTGATGTTCAGGTGCATATCAGTATGTAGTGTCTCTACTTTAAAGAGTCCTCTCCTGCTGATGTTCAGGTGTATATCAGTATGTAGTGTCTCTACTTTAAAGAGTCCTCTCCTGCTGATGTTCAGGTGCATATCAGTATGTAGTGTCTCTACTTTAAAGAGTCCTCTCCTGCTGATGTTCAGGTGCATATCAGTATGTAGTGTCTCTACTTTAAAGAGTCCTCTCCTGCTGATGTTCAGGTGTATATCAGTATGTAGTGTCTCTACTTTAAAGAGTCCTCTCCTGCTGATGTTCAGGTGTATATCAGTATGTAGTGTCTCTACTTTAAAGAGTCCTCTCCTGCTGATGTTCAGGTGTATATCAGTATGTAGTGTCTCTACTTTAAAGAGTCCTCTCCTGCTGATGTTCAGGTGTATATCAGTATGTAGTGTCTCTACTTTAAAGAGTCCTCTCCTGCTGATGTTCAGATGTATATCAGTATGTAGTGTCTCTACTTTAAAGAGTCCTCTCCTGCTGATGTTCAGGTGTATATCAGTATGTAATGTCTCTACTTTAAAGAGTCCTCTCCTGCTGATGTTCAGGTGTATATCAGTATGTAGTGTCTCTACTTTAAAGAGTCCTCTCCTGCTGATGTTCAGGTGTATATCAGTATGTAGTGTCTCTACTTTAAAGAGTCCTCTCCTGCTGATGTTCAGGTGTATATCAGTATGTAGTGTCTCTACTTTAAAGAGTCCTCTCCTGCTGATCTTCAGGTGTATATCAGTATGTAGTGTCTCTACTTTAAAGAGTCCTCTCCTGCTGATGTTCAGGTGTATATCAGTATGTAGTGTCTCCACTTTAAAGAGTCCTCTCCTGCTGATGTTCAGGTGTATATCAGTATGTAGTGTCTCTACTTTAAAGAGTCCTCTCCTGCTGATGTTCAGGTGTATATCAGTATGTAGTGTCTCTACTTTAAAGAGTCCTCTCCTGCTGATGTTCAGGTGTATATCAGAATGTAGTGTCTCTACTTTAAAGAGTCCTCTCCTGCTGATGTTCAGGTGTATATCAGTATGTAGTGTCTCTACTTTAAAGAGTCCTCTCCTGCTGATGTTCAGGTGTATATCAGTATGTAATGTCTCTACTTTAAAGAGTCCTCTCCTGCTGATGTTCAGGTGTATATCAGTATGTACTAGTGTCTCTACTTTAAAGAGTCCTCTCCTGCTGATGTTCAGGTGTATATCAGTATGTAGTGTCTCTACTTTAAAGAGTCCTCTCCTGCTGATGTTCAGGTGTATATCAGAATGTAGTGTCTCTACTTTAAAGAGTCCTCTCCTGCTGATGTTCAGATGTATATCAGTATGTAGTGTCTCTACTTTAAAGAGTCCTCTCCTGCTGATGTTCAGGTGTATATCAGAATGTAGTGTCTCTACTTTAAAGAGTCCTCTCCTGCTGATGTTCAGGTGTATATCAGTATGTAATGTCTCTACTTTAAAGAGTCCTCTCCTGCTGATGTTCAGGTGTATATCAGTATGTAGTGTCTCTACTTTAAAGAGTCCTCTCCTGCTGATGTTCAGGTGTATATCAGTATGTAGTGTCTCTACTTTAAAGAGTCCTCTCCTGCTGATGTTCAGGTGTATATCAGTATGTAGTGTCTCTACTTTAAAGAGTCCTCTCCTGCTGATCTTCAGGTGTATATCAGTATGTAGTGTCTCTACTTTAAAGAGTCCTCTCCTGCTGATGTTCAGGTGTATATCAGTATGTAGTGTCTCCACTTTAAAGAGTCCTCTCCTGCTGATGTTCAGGTGTATATCAGTATGTAGTGTCTCTACTTTAAAGAGTCCTCTCCTGCTGATGTTCAGGTGTATATCAGTATGTAGTGTCTCTACTTTAAAGAGTCCTCTCCTGCTGATGTTCAGGTGTATATCAGAATGTATGTAGTGTCTCTACTTTAAAGAGTCCTCTCCTGCTGATGTTCAGGTGTATATCAGTATGTAGTGTCTCTACTTTAAAGAGTCCTCTCCTGCTGATGTTCAGGTGTATATCAGTATGTATGTCTCTACTTTAAAGAGTCCTCTCCTGCTGATGTTCAGGTGTATATCAGTATGTACTAGTGTCTCTACTTTAAAGAGTCCTCTCCTGCTGATGTTCAGGTGTATATCAGTATGTAGTGTCTCTACTTTAAAGAGTCCTCTCCTGCTGATGTTCAGGTGTATATCAGAATGTAGTGTCTCTACTTTAAAGAGTCCTCTCCTGCTGATGTTCAGGTGTATATCAGTATGTAGTGTCTCTACTTTAAAGAGTCCTCTCCTGCTGATGTTCAGGTGTATATCAGTATGTAATGTCTCTACTTTAAAGAGTCCTCTCCTGCTGATGTTCAGGTGTATATCAGTATGTACTAGTGTCTCTACTTTAAAGAGTCCTCTCCTGCTGATGTTCAGGTGTATATCAGTATGTAGTGTCTCTACTTTAAAGAGTCCTCTCCTGCTGATGTTCAGGTGTATATCAGTATGTAGTGTCTCTACTTTAAAGAGTCCTCTCCTGCTGATGTTCAGGTGTATATCAGTATGTAGTGTCTCTACTTTAAAGAGTCCTCTCCTGCTGATGTTCAGGTGTATATCAGTATGTAGTGTCTCTACTTTAAAGAGTCCTCTCCTGCTGATGTTCAGGTGTATCAGTATGTAGTGTCTCACTTTAAAGAGTCCTCTCCTGCTGATGTTCAGGTGTATATCAGTATGTAGTGTCTCACTTTAAAGAGTCCTCTCCTGCTGATGTTCAGGTGTATATCAGTATGTAGTGTCTCTACTTTAAAGAGTCCTCTCCTGCTGATGTTCAGGTGTATATCAGTATGTAGTGTCTCTACTTTAAAGAGTCCTCTCCTGCTGATGTTCAGGTGTATATCAGAATGTAGTGTCTCTACTTTAAAGAGTCCTCTCCTGCTGATGTTCAGGTGTATATCAGTATGTATGTCTCTACTTTAAAGAGTCCTCTCCTGCTGATGTTCAGGTGTATATCAGTATGTTAGTGTCTCTACTTTAAAGAGTCTCTCCTGCTGATGTTCAGGTGTATATCAGTATGTAGTGTCTCTACTTTAAAGAGTCCTCTCCTGCTGATGTTCAGGTGTATATCAGTATGTAGTGTCTCTACTTTAAAGAGTCCTCTCCTGCTGATGTTCAGGTGTATCTCAGTATGTAGTGTCTCTACTTTAAAGAGTCCTCTCCTGCTGATGTTCAGGTGTATATCAGTATGTAGTGTCTCACTTTAAAGAGTCCTCTCCTGCTGATGTTCAGGTGTATATCAGTATGTAGTGTCTCTACTTTAAAGAGTCCTCTCCTGCTGATGTTCAGGTATATCAGTATGTAGTGTCTCTACTTTAAAGAGTCCTCCCTGCTGATGTTCAGGTGCATATCAGTATGTAGTGTCTCTACTTTAAAGAGTCCTCTCCTGCTGATGTTCAGGTGCATATCAGTATGTAGTGTCTCTACTTTAAAGAGTCCCTTCCTGCTGATGTTCATGTGCATATCAGTATGTAGTGTCTCTACTTTAAAGAGTCCTCTCCTGCTGATGTTCAGGTGTATATCAGTATGTAGTGTCTCTACTTTAAGAGTTCTCCTGCTGATGTTCAGGTGTATATCAGTATGTAGTGTCTCTACTTTAAAGAGTCCTCTCCTGCTGATGTTCAGGTGTATATCAGTATGTAGTGTCTCTACTTTAAAGAGTCCTCTCCTGCTGATGTTCAGGTGTATATCAGTATGTAGTGTCTCTACTTTAAAGAGTCCTCTCCTGCTGATGTTCAGGTGTATATCAGTATGTAGTGTCTCTACTTTAAAGAGTCCTCTCCTGCTGATGTTCAGGTGTATATCAGTATGTAGTGTCTCTACTTTAAAGAGTCCTCTCCTGCTGATGTTCAGATGTATATCAGTATGTAGTGTCTCTACTTTAAAGAGTCCTCTCCTGCTGATGTTCAGGTGCATATCAGTATGTAGTGTCTCTACTTTAAAGAGTCCTCTCCTGCTGATGTTCAGGTGCATATCAGTATGTAGTGTCTCTACTTTAAAGAGTCCTCTCCTGCTGATGTTCAGGTGCATATCAGTATGTAGTGTCTCTACTTTAAAGAGTCCTCTCCTGCTGATGTTCAGGTGTATATCAGTATGTAGTGTCTCTACTTTAAAGAGTCCTCTCCTGCTGATGTTCAGGTGTATATCAGTATGTAGTGTCTCTACTTTAAAGAGTCCTCTCCTGCTGATGTTCAGGTGTATATCAGTATGTAGTGTCTCTACTTTAAAGAGTCCTCTCCTGCTGATGTTCAGGTGTATATCAGTATGTAGTGTCTCTACTTTAAAGAGTCCTCTCCTGCTGATGTTCAGATGTATATCAGTATGTAGTGTCTCTACTTTAAAGAGTCCTCTCCTGCTGATGTTCAGGTGTATATCAGTATGTAGTGTCTCTACTTTAAAGAGTCCTCTCCTGCTGATGTTCAGGTGTATATCAGTATGTAGTGTCTCTACTTTAAAGAGTCCTCTCCTGCTGATGTTCAGTGTATATCAGTATGTAGTGTCTCTACTTTAAAGAGTCCTCTCCTGCTGATGTTCAGGTGTATATCAGAATGTAGTGTCTCTACTTTAAAGAGTCCTCTCCTGTGGGATTTGAGACAACACTACAATCCACACAGTTCATGACATGGCAGGGTGATAAGGGAAAGTATCCGAACTGAAACACAGCACATGTCTCTGCCTTCCTGTTTAACCGCTAACTCCTCTAAATGCCTGTCCTCTCCTAAACTTCTGTCCTTCATCCCTCCATCATTTTCTCTCTGCTCTCATTTAGAGTTCATACTCCTCCTCACTCTCAGATAGCCGGTTCACACCTCCTCCTCCCTCCTGTTCATCTAACAGCTTCTCTGTTGTGACCCACTTCCCAGCAGCTGACATGTTCTGTTCTGGTCCAGTAGTGAGACTCCGTTTATTCTGCAGCATTCACTGTCAACACACCAGAGATGAGTATCAAATACATCAACATACAGAACTGCACACATATATTTAAAGCTACAACAATCTATATTTTGATGTTGTTAAATGAAAACGTGAAAACAATGTGTCTCCAGTATCTCTGGTAGATTTCAGACTGAAAGACAATGTACGGACACAGTTAGAGACCGGCTGGTGAACAAAGAGGATCATTGAGCAGATAGAAACTGATATTTATCTACAAAAAGCCGAGCTTAAAAGGAGAACATTGGACTATTGGACGATTCATCAGACTGAAACAAAAACAAAGTCACTAATGTGCCCTCTGTTGGATGTGGAAATGAGTTGACTAACAAGTTTAACAAATCAACTTTAAGCAACACTGTAACTATAGATGAGAGCAGTGCTACGACACTGCACAGCAAAATGATGGCCCCGCCCCCTTTCTGATGAAAACAAGAATAAAGCAAAGTGGAAAAGATAGTTTCATCATGGCTAACAGCTGCTATGTCGAGTATTGCACGTCAAACAACAAAAACAAATCCAAATTAACGATTTTCTTATTGCTTTTAATTCCACCATATCACCGTCGATCATCAATTTCCAATGACATCGGGAAATTTGCCTAACTGACCTTCATAACTGGACTCCAAGTAGATACCAAAAGGTTTTCTTAATTTTTCTATCCGATTGGTGTAGACCGCAGAATTTGTATTCTTAAATATTTTTAAGCCAAATGACAGCAAATGTTTTCACCTAAAAATGGGCGTGGCCACGTAGACGGAATGAACCGTTTGGGTTCATTTAGATTTCCGGTTGATTTTGGTGAAACTGGATCATATTTCTGGAGAATCTTTTTTCTGCTCTTTCAAATTCCTGTCATTTACAGACTTTACTGATGAACAAGAAGATTCACTTGCTGCCAAAGTAATGCTAAGTGATAACTGTTGCTAACTGTAGCAGTCAACCACCTAGCTGTTAGCTCAGTAAACCGTGATACGAGGACTGGGTGGAGTCCAGCAGATGTGCATTTGCTCTTGCGTTGTGTTATAATTCAGGCATTATCGTTGAGTCTGGTTTTAACAAAGGGAATAACACTAGGTTTCTCACAGGCAACCTCATGGCAAAAGCTCCATAAACTGCCCAAACTAAGCACAAACTGTTCAGCTAACTGTTTTTTTAGCAGGTGGCATTTCTTATTAAGCTATCAGAGTAACCGACGACATGGTGAGCTCAACAAATGACTCTACATTATTTTAACATCAACATATTATGGCTTGCTATTACTTGTGTTCCTGCACTTGCTTTTAGTCTAAACTATCTTGTGTTTGATTTAAATCATGTAATCATAAGAAATTCAAGGTTAATGTTACAGTTTTGAATATTTAAGAAACTGAATTGCACTCTAAAACTATTATGTTGAATTTGAAAGGTGATGAAATGTCAATGTTGTGTTTAAAACTGGCTCCTGCTGCCCCCAGGTGGCCAAAGTCATCAATTGCAGGATAAACATAAAAACTAAAGGCATACCCAATCTTGAGTATACGCCTTACCTTAAATCTGAGAATTAACTTGCCAAAAGAACCTTGAAAGTCCAATCTCCAAATTGTCCCCCTATCTGAGGTCTAAAACTCGTCTTGGTCCTCAGAAAGATAGATGTACAAGAACATATACACACTAATGCACACAAACAATGCACTTAAACCTACGCTTGATTTGGTTTTTTAATAGTTTTGTATGTGTGGATACAACTTGTTGGTGTTATTTCCAATTATATTTATCTAGATCTGTCACCGTGATTGATATGCTTGAATCATTAAAAATATGTCAGAGGCCTGTACTACGAAGCCAGATCTTCGCTTAGCGACCTAACTTCAGGGAAAACTCGGGGTTTCCGGTCCTACGACGCTGGTTCTCTTCTTAGCGGGCTAGATCTCCATGGTAACTTATGCTGAACGGCTAGCCTGCTCCGGAGCAGGTTAGGTTGCAGGCTAAGAGATCAACTCAGTGAAAGCACTGCCTGCTGACCAATCAGAGCTCAGTGTGTGGAGATTAAAGCAATCAAGTCATATTACAGGATAGAGGAAATACAGAAAAACTGCCGTTGCAGGAAAGACGGCCGGCAAAAATCAACTGACTGTGTGAACGTGAACATGAATAGAATATCACCTCCCATCTTCAGAGCAATCTGACTATTATAACATTAGCGTTAAGAAAGTTTACTTAAATATCTGCCACAACACAAGTAACCGGATCATAGTAACATTACGTACAGTCCGCGGCACTGTGAGTGCAGACGTCGATGTGTCCCATTATCATTCATATCACATCATATCACATCATAATGTATCATATATCTCCTTATCTGAGTCAGCTGAGCCGTATCTGGCCGTGCAACACTCACAGTGTCACATACTGTATGCAGAAGGATTATTTTAAGCAACACATTAAGTTCACGAAACACTCGAGTCAAATGTAATTAAAGTCAGATCCACTCGTGTCTTAGACAGTGAGATCATAAACCGTTTAATGACGCATTCAAACACTTGTTCTGTTACCAGCTGTATTCACCTCGCAGGTGCAGCTATGTGGCTTTGATCCTGGATCAAGTGTTTAAGTCATGGATGTTTAAAGTTTAACGTCTTCATATTTGTCTAATATTATAGTTCACTTTTCATTCAGGAGGTATGACGCTGCGCTTTCAGTGCGCTTCTCCATGTTTGTGATTGGTCAAATGTTGCTAACCCCGCCCCTTTTTGTGAACGCGCGTGAACTAGATAGGACACGGCTGGCTTGAGCGATCCACTTGATAACCCGCGTCGTAGGACCGTTTAGCGAAAGCGCGTATGTTTTGGATTAGGCCAACCGGCTTACTCAAACATATCCAGGTTATGTTGAACCGGCTTCGTCGTACAGGCCTCTGGTGGCAGCGGGACGTGTAGCTCCGCCTCTGAGAAGTGCAGCACCAGCGCGCAAAGTGCTGTGCCTTTTACGCAACGCCTTCACTGTGTTGACTTTCATTAGAACAGCTAAAGAGCGACCGCAGGCTGCTACACACACACGCCTCTACACACATCGAACTGCCAGATTAATCCCCCTATTACTCGTTTTATGAAGGAGATGTCCGGTCACTAACGGCCCGTCCACACGGCGGCGTGCGTTGAAGCTTCAACGCTTCTGCCCATTCACTTTGAATGGGGTGACGTCACGCTTTGCCGGACTGCTGCTCAAAAGTTGAGCAATGTTCAACTCTTGAAGCTTCGCGGAAGCGTCAGCCAATCAATCATATGCCAGTACAAGCTCTAGCCATCAAACCGCGTGCTTGTGTGTCCGGGGCGGGAGATTCATGTGATTGGTTGTTGGTCGAGTTTCAGACAAGCTCACCGGCAAGCTTCAACGCACGCCGCCGTGTGGACGCTGCGTAAGGCGCATGATGTGTGTGTGTTTGTGCTCTGCTCAGCTCTGTGTGTCACAGTCTGCTCCATCATTCACCAGTAGTTTTCCATTCACCTGTCTCACCTGTTAATCACACGCACGTGTTTGCTCACTCTCTTTCTCTACTGCACCCATTAGTTTTACTGCCAGTATTTAAACCCTCATCAGACACACACCCGTTGCCAGATCGTACTTTGCTTTCATGCTAGTCTTTCACGCGTTTGTTACCAGATTGCCTACCCGGTTCCAACCCTGCCTGTCCCTGACCTGCCTGCTCTGCCTGTTCCCTGATCCTGCCTGTCTTTGGACTATTCTGCCTTGCCTGCTGTCTGACCCTGCCTGTACCTACGTTGACCGCCTCGCCTGCTGTCTGACCCTCTGCCCGGCCCTGACTCACCTTCTGCCTGCTGTCCTCTGGTTCGTTTGCCTGCACAGCATCCGGCTGTTACTGTTCTGCTGGTATCCCTCTGCTCTGGTATTATTACCAATAAAGTACATGACCAATACTCCTTGGTTGTGTGTGTGTGTGTGTGTGTGTGTGTGTGTGTGTGTGTTGGTGTGTGTGTGTGTGTGTGGTGTGTGTGTGTGTGTGTGTGTGTGTGTGTGTGTGTGTGTGTGTGTGTGTGTGTGTGTGTGTGTGTGTGTGTGTGTGTGTGTGTGTGTGTGTGTGTGTGTGTGTGTGTGTGTGTGTGTGTGTGTGTGAGAGAGAGAGATCTGGCCAACTCCATAGGTATATGTGGGTGTTCCCAAATGAAAGAAATGTGTTTAATCTTAATGTTGCACTGTCTATACACACACTGGTACATAAACTATTCCGTTGTATTGGCTTTGATGCAATATTTCTTTGTACACAGTTAGGAAAACAATGAGACAGTGTCATATGGGAGCACCTTAAAGGCCCTGACACACCAGGCCGAAATCGGCCGTTTTCGTTAATCGGACGACGAAGCGTGCCCTGTCGCCCAAACTCAATTTGGTGTGTCCCGCACCGTCGGCCGTGACACGCCTTATTTGGCCTTTCATGGCTGACTCATGGCCGATTCAACATCATGCGTCGGCCAAAGAAATCACTCTGATTGGCTGTTCAGCTAGCGAATCAGTGCATGAGAAGCGAGACGGAAGTGAGGGACGTAAACAAACGATTTAAGAAGGCACACACACAGACGGCTATTCATTTTCATCTCATCGGTCCAATGGCTGATAGCTCCAGTACCGCACGAAACATGTTTTAGATGGACGAGAGTGAAAATGGAACGCACACGCTATTGTTTGTTTCACGCAGTCTGTTCTTCTTCTCTGTCTTCCGGTTGTTGCCTCTTTTTTGAATGACGAATACACACTACCGCCGCCTGCTGGTAAGGAGAGTTATTGCCACTCACGCGTGCGCAGTTCGTACGTGCTCGGCTGAAGTCTTTGCGGTGTGTTCCAGTGCGACACATGGCCAAGACGCAGGAGAACACGGCGACGCAACAGTCGGCGTCGGCGAGTTCTCTGGTGACTGCTTGGTGTGTCAGGGCCTTTAGACAGACCATGGAGAAATGCTGTGACCCTGCTGAAGGGGAGCCAGGGCAGGAGGCTTAACATGTTGATGTAAAAATATTTGTGTTGTACTCCTGTTTTCACTTTAGAGCCCTTTTAGAACTTTTGCGTTATCATTTCATCGCCCCACTCTCCATTGCTGTTTATGTTGAAAATAAAACTAAACTTTTCACAACCACAATATTTTAACTCATTTATATGCGGAAACTGGGGTTATTCATCAGAATTTCGTTTGACTTGCTTGACTCTCACCACAGTGACTTGGGACTTGCTTGAGACTTGTAGGTTAAGACTTGAGACTTGCTCATGACTTGCACACAAAAAAACAGCCCTTCCAAAAACAAGCAAAAATATTCTTGAATCAAGTCAGATTTTCCTGTATCAAGCAAAATAATCTGCCAATCGGGGAGCCAAATTTGCTTTGCTAGAATTCTTAAAACTAGAATTAAAATCTAACTACTGAAAGACCGTAATGGGCCCTGAAACTGGAAAAAAATGCTTATTACAAGCAATGATTCCTGAATTATTTAAGAAAGAACAACTTAAAATGTGTGTTTTGGTTGAGTTGACTAAGAATGTATTTCTTAAATTAAGATTTATAATGAGCAAAGAAAGCTTACAATAAGAATCAGTCTTTAATTGACACAATATATTAGTGACTTTGTCTTAAACTTAGAACGTAAATCTTAAATGAAGTTTAAAAATCAGCAAATAAAGCTTACAATAAGAATTAAAATCTTTAATTGGCATAATATATTACATTACATGTTAGACGCTTTTATCCAAAGCGACTTACATACTAAATCCTGTGGGCAATCCCCACAGGATTTATGCGAACCAATACTTTAACTTGTTACTGGTTGATTCTAGCTCAATATAAGATATCATTTTGTGAGAGGAAAAAGTAAGATATATTTTCTCAAAGTAAGAATACTTTTCTTAAGCAAACATTCTTAGCAAGATAATTTGACTTTTTAGACGAAAAATAAGAATTGTTTACCAGAAACAGGTCTTTTTTATATACGAATCCCACGTGTGCTAAATGGTAAAATGTAAGAACCATGTTGGTGGATGAGAGTGTTGAGGTTGTTTTTCATATCGTAAAAATGTCTTTTTAAGCCTAAAATTGGTTCATAATTTGAGAAAACATAATCCAGATAAGGCTCAATCAATGCAGCACCTTGACAGAGAGAACCATCATCTATGTAGTATGAACATTTCTTCTCATCATTAAGTATAGCACAATATCCTGCAACACAATTGTCTACATCTGGGTCGTTTCTTTTACACAAGATAGCTCCTCTGTAAGCAGTAGTACTGGTTTTGTAAGTCTTGTATTTGTCCAGCAAATGATCCAGGTCCAGCAAATACAAATTGATGGCAACTTGGATTGCATTAAAATAGTCTGAATCACTTGAACCAGTCTCTATATTCAGCCGAGCCTCGTGGATCAACATCTGGACGTGGAAGGCGGCTCCATTAACCCAGATTTTGAACCCACGGCTGCTCATCTGCTGGTCAAGCAGCAGGGAGTTCTTGAGGATGGTCAGATGGTTGCTCAGCTGCGGTTCTAGTCTCCGAAGTTCACCCTTTAATCGATCCTCATTTTGTATGAACATGCGATGGCGCCTCAGACACTCTGACAATGTGTCCCGGACACTTGAGGCTTTCTCTTCACCAAATACACGTCGGAGCATGCTGTATGAACTCTCCCTTTGTTCACCGGTACCCTTCAGGGCGAGTTCCATGATCATGGAAATCAGCAACGCTCCAAGTCCAACAGCATTTGGGACTGCAGTAAACGCTCCCAAAGCAGAACCCAAACTGTTGATGAAGCCCGGCACCAGGTTGACCATCTCATTAGAGTAAGCCTGCAGCGCAGTGTTTGAGTCGGTACAGAATATTTCAGCAGAGACTCATCTATGCCTACATCTGGTAAGAAGCATTGGTCGTCTGACCTCTTTTGATACAGTTCAACAGCATAAGTCATCAGGTCCTCATGAGAGGGTCCACCACCCATTTTGAACCACTTGATCCGTGAGGCTCACACAAAGTGCAAATGTACCACGACCAATTGTTTGAACACCGGTGTATCAGAACCAGAATGCATTGAGATGAAATCCTATTAGCTCACTCACATATAACCAGGAGGACCACATCAACAACCAATCAGGCCTCTGCAAAGTGAGGCGTATTTGCTGACTCTGCTCTAAAGTCCCAGTGTGTCCAAGGTCCAGATCCCAGTCCCAGAAGGAAGGTTTAACCTTCAATCAACTTTAAAACGGCTGAGTTTGAACTGTCCACATTCACACAAGTTTTAAAACTCATCATCAATCAAACACTGAAAATGTGACGACTGATGGATTTTGGAGTAAAGCAGCGTTCGTGACCAATATGAAGTTATCATAAGCACATACATTGTTTGATGGAAATTATGTTATATCAAATACAGCTTCGACTTTAAAGAGTTGGACGTTCATATTGTATTATAATACATGTCGAGCTATTACAAGACATAAAAAAGTTTAGCTATGCACAAAAAGTTATTTTATTTTTCGAGAAGGAGATTGATGTTTTCAACAGATTGATCGTCAGGCAATTCAGAATATATACAAATAAAAGTCCAGGGTCAGCTGCCTCAGATATAACCATGAACCTGTCTGCTCATCCTTTCCTGATGCCTGAGGTCCAGAAGTTCAGAGCTAAAAGTAAATATTAACCACCCATCAATCTATTTCTAGTGTATACACTTACCCGGGGTCAAGTTGTTAGGGACTCTGAATTTATCTAAAGACTTGATGTCATTTCAAGAATTTTAAACAAGTTACTGAATATTTGGGTAAAAAAAGAAACAACACAAGTCATTCTTCCAAGCAGAGAGTCTTATCTTTTGAAAACACATAAATCTTTGGGTTACTTAAAGGGGACCTATCATGCTATATTTAAATAATATATAAGGTATATATATATATATAAGGTATATTAATACGTTTTAATTTTCAAAATACGAAACAGATCATGCATTTTAGCCATGCCTCATTTTGCCTCACTCCAGCTCTGTCTTTGCAAGGTCTGATTCAGCTGACCACGCCCCCATGCGGAAGAGGGGGGCGTGACACGGCCCCGGCACGAGCGTCATTTATCATGCTTGCTGTGATTACGAGTGGAGAGTCAACATGGCCCAACCTCTCATTCCCCTGATTGGTGGAGAGTTGACCAATCAGGCGGAGTGCACCTACATTACGTCAAAAAGGTGCAAATAAAAAATCCACCCGTATCAAATCCGTTGCAGCCCCGTTTTTAGAGATTTGGGTATGGAGGAAAAGAGAGAGGGTTGTGTTTTCTGACACTTTGTGAGTTCCCTGGAACACCGGGGACACATATGTATGTAAAAAGACATCACAAAGTGCATTTTGCATGATAGGTCCCCTTTAACGTAACCTAGGATCTTTGATAACAGAGTGAGTTGTTTCACCAACACCGAGCGAAGTTAGAAAAAGAACATCGTACAGCAAAAACAGTCAAAATCATCTCACAAAAACAGATCAACGCTGAGGGTAAATAAGTTGTACACAAAGCTTCCATGTGAGTCAATCTGCCCTATCACAATGAACCAATGAGAAGTATCTCTCAGGTCTTTACAAATCCCTTTTCTTTGCCCATCACTGTGCCTTGAATGCACTGTTATTGATATTCAAGGTGAGTGAACTTACAAATTAAAACCAAAATAACCTTCTGATGGTAAAATGTAAGAACCATTTTGGTGGATAAGAGTTTTGAGGTTGTTGTTGATATCTGAAAAATGTCTCGGCACTGGTTGACCATCTCATTAGAGCAAGCCTGCAGCACAGCGTTTGAGTCGGTACCAGAATTTTCAGCAGAGACTCGTCTATGCCTACATCTGGTAAGACGCATTGGTCGCCTGAAGTCTTTTGATACATTTCAAGAACATAAGTGATCTGAGAGGATCCAGCACCCATTTCGAACCACTTGATCCGGGCGGCTCACACAAAGTGCAAATGAAACACGACCAATAGTCTGAACATTGGTGTATCAGGACCAGAATGCATTGAGATTAAATCCAGTCCAGTCCGCTCAGTCAGAAAAACCAGGAGGACCACATCAACAACCAATCAGGCCTCTGCAAAGTGAGGCGTAGAATGCATTGAGATTAAATCCAGTCCAGTCCGCTCAGTCAGAAATAACCAGGAGGACCACATCAACAACCAATCAGGCCTCTGCAAAGTGAGGCGTATTTGCTGACTCCTCTCTAAAGCCCCAGTGTGTCCAAGGTCTCGGGCCCAGGTCCAGAATGAAGGTTTAACCCTTCACTCAACTCTTTAAAGAATATCAACTCTGGAGCAGAATATTAAATAATATTTATTCAACCCTTGTGAGGTGTTAGAGTCAAATATACCCATTTCTATCAGGAAAGACTTGATTTTTTGAATTTCAAAAACATTCATCGACACGTGCATTAAATGATAGAATGTGAATATTCTTTGATGAATTGACCCCAATCCCAATTTCCTGAATCTTAAGGGTAAAGGCAGCTATGAACAGAATAGGAAACCTCACAAGGGTCTATAATAATAATAATAAACTTTATTCATAATAAATAGTAACTAAGTGCTTTCACATAAAAATACACAGAGAGCAAGTAAAGTTAACAACAGCATCTAAAATGACATTTCGCAGCCCTGATCTGCTCAGGTCGTTCCAGAGTCAAGGAGCTCTGACAGAAAAGGCTTCTTTGTGTTTGGACCTGGACTTTGGAAGGAGCTGCAGCGAGGCCTCTGAGGATCTCAGGGTGCGGGACGGGGCGTAGGGTTTAAAGAGCAGATCAATAACTTGGGGCGAGGCTCTCAAGGCCTTAAAAGAGCAGACAGTTTCATCCCACAGGCCAGAAGAATGTTTAACACCTGAACTTTTGAAACAACATCCATAACATTCATCTGTTTGTAACTTATATATATCAATATTCCAATTACTTGTATATAGAATATTCTGCACTCGTTCTATTATATTATTTTATTTTATTTACTTGCACTATTATCTGTGTTATTGTGTTGCTCTGTTGGAGGAGCCTGTGCCCTCAGAATGTCATTATCATCACTACACTGCAGCTATGTACACATGACAATAAAAGCCTTGAATCTTGAGATAAATAACTTGGGGCGAGGCATCTCAAGGCCTGAAAAGACGGCGATAAAATCTTAAAATCGATTCTCAAAGCAACAGGTAGCCAGAGCAAGGCAGCAAGGATCGCTGTGATGTGGTCATATTTCCTGGCCGGGGTTCAAATCCTTGCAGCAGAGGTTTGGATGAGCTGGAGGCGGGAGAGGGATTTCTAACGAGATAATCTTATATCTTATCTTGTATTCTGGAGATGATCATGGTCCTGAATCAACATTAGACGAGTGGAAACCTGAAGCTGCAGGTCACCAACATTACTACAAACTTTACAGTGACGCAGGAATCATACTGTTTTCAGCAGCTTAACTTTTGATGTGAGCAAAGTTTAAATTGTCGATAGAGGCTTAATCAATGAGGGGAAGGAGTTGATGTCATTTCAAGAATGTTATAAAGGTTAAAAAAAATGAAGGTAGCACTTGTTTAACTGATGCAGCAGCTCTTACAAGGGTCTGGCTTGTTTGAAATATGTCAGCACTTGTTGTTGTTGAGTTTGAATCCTCATGGTTTATTGCACATATTATAAGTTACTTTGGACGAAAGCGTCAGCTACATGTGTTGGTGATACAAAAAACAACACAACACTTTATTTAAAGCAGAGCATTTCATCTTTCAACATTTGAAAAGGGAGCAAAGTTTCTGCATCAGGAGAAAATTGTGATTTTATACCAAGCACCACATCGTCAATCTATTACACAAATTAAGAGTCTCATCCAAAAAAAGAGCAAATAGACGAGTAGATCAGATAAGAGTAAATACTGTAAGTGTTGACAACATTTCCAATCAACATTTGATCTGGCACTTCAAACCTTCCTGAATACATCCTCTTTCTCAATGAGGTCAGCTCACAAATCAGTAAGATCGATCAAAATCAATACAATATGTTTTGCCCATTACTGCGTCATGTATGCAAGTTTAGTTTTCAGTTGTGAAATTAAAGAAGAAAGCTAAACTAACCTTGTGCTGGTAAAATGTAAAACCATGTTGGTGGATAAGAGTGTTGAGGTTGTTTTTCATGTCTGAAAAATGTCTCTTTAAGCCGTCGATTGGTTCATAATTTGAGAAAACAAAATTCACATAAGCTCAGTGAATTCAGGACGATCAGAGAAATGGGGGAATCATCTCCCATGTAGAGTGAACATTTTGTCTCACGATTGTATGCAGTACAACTGGCTGGACCACACGAAGGATAGACGCACATTTGATGACCTCTGAAAACAGTAGTACTGGTTTTGTAAGTCTTGTATTTGTCCAGCAAATGATCCAGGTCCAGCAAATACAAATTGATGGCAACTTGGATTGCATTAAAATAGTCTGAATCACTTGAACCAGTCTCTATATTCAGCCGAGCCTCGTGGATCAACATCTGGACGTGGAGGCGGCTCCATTAACCCAGATTTTGAACCCACGGGTGCTCATCTGCTGGTCAAGCAGCAGGGAGTTCTTGAGGATGGTCAGATGGTTGCTCAGCTGCGGTTCTAGTCTCCGAAGTTCACCCTTTAATCGATCCTCGTTTTGTATGAACATGCGATGGCGCCTCAGACACTCTGACACTGTGTCCCGGACACCTGAGGCTTTCTCTTCTCCAAATACACGTCGGAGCATGCTGTATGAACTCTCCCTTTGTGCAGCGGTACCCATCAGGGCGAGTTCCATGATCATGGAAATCACCAACGCTCCAAGTCCAACAGCATTTGGGACTATTTTAAACACTCCCTGCAGCAGAACCCAAACTGTTGATGAAGGTTGACCATCTCATTAGAGTAAGCCTGCAGCGCAGTGTTTGAGTCGGTACCAGAATACTTCAGCAGAGACTCTTCTATGCCTACATCTGGTAAGACGCATTGGTCGCCCAAAGTCTTTTGATACACTTTAAGAACACGGGTGATCATTTCCACATGAGAGGATCCACCACCCATTTTGAACCACTTGATCCGTGAGGCTCACACAAAGTGTGAACCAGAATGCATTGAGATAAAATCCAGTCTGCTCACTCACATATAACCAGGAGGACCACATCAACAACCAATCAGGCCTCTGCAAAGTGAGACGTATTTGCTGACTCTTCTCTAAAATCCCAGCGTTACAAAAGCCCAGAGCCCAATTCCAGCAAGATTTAAAATTCATCATCAATCAAACCTTGAAAACGTGTTAAATGATGGACTTTGACAGAGAAAAGCAGCGTGCATGACTGGTATGAAGGCATTATGAAGCACACTTAAAAAGATAAGTACAAAATAAATACATTTTGGAATAGAAATGCTGCTATATCAAAAACAGACTAAACCATAAAACATATACATGTTTTGTTCCAATATATGTCAAGCTATTATATTATATAAAAAGTTTAAAGACATACAAAAAGTTATATCTTGTAAGAGAGACATTGATGTGTCCAGCGGGGTCAGCGGCCTTAAATATTAACAGACATTTCCAGGTCTGCTGTTTACTCCCTAAAGTCCCAGTCTGTCCATGGTCCAAACGGTTAGAGATAAAACAAATATTGACCTCAACAACAGAGCCGGAGAGCCCAGACGGTGTTGTGGGTTCAGCATGTGTGTCCTGGTTTCACCTCCATACTGTAGATACCATACAATAACACTTTTTCACTCACTAAATCAAACCTTGAAAACGTGTTGCAGCGCACCATATGCACAAAAAGGTATGGAGCTCAGCTATAAGAGGCAGTTGCCAATGTAACTTTATGAAACCCTGCATTGGAGAGACACTCCTGAAAATGGTAGTCATTCTTTCATGTCAGGAGTGAAGCAGTCAATGTGAGAATAAACATTAAAACACTGAAAACGTGTTAAATGATGGATTATGACAGAGAAAAGCAGCGTGCATGACTGGTTATTAATAAGCTCACTTCTTGTATATAGAGAAGAAAGAACACATTGGTAATAATAGAATATAAAAATAAAGACAAATAAGTATACAACCATGTCTAAAAATTGAGGAACAGCAATTTAAAGAACTTAGTGACTTAATGAACACGTGTGACATCATATGAGTGTGAAAATAGCAAAGCAACAGTCACTGTTTAGAAGATAAGATGAAGACAGACGGACAAAGTAAAGAAGAGACAGACAGGGACAAGGACGTAAAAAGATGGGGCAGACGGGAGGAGAGCGGCTGCATGGTCATTGTTATTCTCAGCTCTGGTAAATTAACTGTTGTGACTCACTCTATCATGAGTCATGTGTCTCCTATGCATAATACCAACTGGGAGACACATAAACACGCAGCGGCCACAAACTGCATGTCTGTGTGCAAATCTGTGCTCATGTGTGCAGGTGGTAGACATGGCGACATGCTGCAGGGATGTTGAGACTCCACATGGGCTGAACACAGTCTCACAATGAGCTGCGAATGTGAGACATTAGTTTCACATGAAACTTCAGTTTACATTCTAGTGCAATGACCCAGTGCACACAGGAGGGCACGGACCCAGACACTGAACTCTGTCATCGGCAACACACCACGCTCTCCGTCTGTTGGCTGCAGAATATAACCACAACAATTCCAAAGGCACGTTGTTTGGCGACTAGTTTCTTGTCAACAATAAAGAAACATCAAGATCAAATCCTTAAGTAAGGTCAAAAATGTGTTTAAGTAATCACAGGGACCAGAAAAGCAACTCAGAAATAGATTATTCTGTTTAAATGCCTGCACTGGAAAAAATGCTACTCCAAAAATAAGTTAAACAATAATGAAAACAAGCTGTTTTCACTTGAAATAAGTACAAAAATCTGCCAATAGAACAAGTGAACATTAGGATTGGTTAGATTTCTTGAAATAAGAAGGGATATTTAGATAAATCACATCTTATAATTATCTGGAGAACTCATTTTGAACTATATTTGACCAGAATCAGGAAATGCTGTTTTACAATATAAGCCGCAAATGCTCAAAAGTTTCTATTTTCTGATGTTAGTTGGTGATTTTCTAATAAATAGGTAAAGAAAGATGTGTTTCATCTGAGATACAACTCAAAATAAGATGGTTTGACTTAACAAGATGATGCATTGTCTAAAAACAAGAGCCTATATCTCACTGCAGTGTGACGTCTGAAGTTATTGTGTCTTCTATCAGGCGTAGAGACATACTCTGACTAGATATATAGACTCAGATACTGGGCAAGATTTGAGTTTGTGTAGTGTGTATGTGCTTGCGTTGCTGCTCATTAAAGGTCTATTAATACACTTAAACTAATACAGTATAAATGGTTGATGCAAACAAACGTGACCTTAGTTGGTTTAAACCGATTCAACAGAAATATACCAGATGCACAGAATGCACAGAATCAAGGGGAACGTTGTTTCTGTATTTGGCGGAGCAGGAAGGTGTTCTGGGAGGAGGTTCGAGATGCAATAGAGAGATCATTCCAAAGCAGATTTGACTGGATCCAAGGTTTTGTCCAGAGAAGAACAAATATAGTGAGCGAACAGTTTGGAGACCTCAGCCTGCTCTATATTGCATTGTTTTGGAAAAAGGCTCACAGCTCAAGCATCACTCATTGGTTGAATCGGATGCTGTCAGGCCTCCCATTGGAGGAGATATCCTATATCCTAAGGTCCAGACAGCATGTGTTTGAGAATGTATGGAGACCCTTCATTGATTATGTAAAGGATCTGAATGTATGGTCAAGAGGATGAACAGGTGCACTTCCTGAGACTGTGTTTCCTTATCTGCATAATGTTTTCACACGCTTGCCTTGTCTTATACGGATGAAGCATGTTTGTTGTATATAAAATCTATATAAAGATATTGTGGGAAATAAAATGCCGGTATGTAATTTAGATGCAGTTCTTTGCACACATGCACCACACTGATGTTCCCTGTCAGTGCGTCTGTCTCTCTTGACTCTTCCCTCACATGACTGATACTGTGTGTTTTGAACCTGTTGTGCTACTAAAGCCTCAGACAGACACTGCTTGGCTTTGATCTCTTGCACTAACATCCAATGCATTCCTCTGCAACAAAAGGTCAACCACAGTCTGCAGAGTCGAACGCGCCCTGTGGAACTTAGCTGTTCACACTGAGCTCTCCTGTACAGTCTTTCCACTCTTATCAAAACCCTAAGTTTGGACTTCACGGCTTTGGTCGCACAGTTTTGAGAGATGAGGTTCATCTTTACATCTCGAGATCTGACAATATGTGGAGGAACCTAGGATTCAAGGAAAACTAAATGTAGTGCCACGTTTAACTTCTTAGTAAGCAACTGTGTGTACCACTTCTCATTAAGATATGTGACTGATGAATATATAATTCAAACGCCATGTTCATTACTGTGTTGCTAACATCCTTCACTAACTGTTTTAAGCTTCTCCACCTGACGCTGAACATATTGGAGTCTTCTGATTACATCACATGTCACTTGTTAGACGCTTTTATCCAAAGCGACGTACATACATTCAGTACTGTATCGTGTCTTGCCCAGGGACACAACAACATCCTGACTGCAGGGGATCGAACCAGGGCTCACTAGAAGTTTATTGCCTCATAAGTTCAGTTATAAGTTAGCAAAATCAATCAAATGTTGGTAAATGATGCTTGTGAGTGTTGGCAGCTCATCCCTTAAAACAGAAGCTCAGATTGATTATAATAAGGAGAAATAGGAAGGGCGTATTTCAAGCTTCTTATTTAAATAAGTTATTGGGCTTTTTTCTTATCAACTAAGATTTGTTAGAAAATGTTTCCAACTTTAACTGAATTTATTTGAAAAGTGGTCTTAATAACACATGAATAACTGTGTAATATATTTATATTTAAGAAGTACACTATAAGACAAGCACAAGTTTCATCTGTGGGCCATATTCCATTGTACTTTTTGAATTTGCTGAGGGCCGATTCAAAATGGTCCGCGGGCCGCATTTGGCCCCCGGGACAGTTTGGACACCCCTGGGTTAGACCATGGACCATGAAGTAGAAGTACACGTATTTTGGCATCATGATGTATTTAGATCAATGGTGGAATAATTGAGGTTGAGGATCCACCTAAAGTAAACCTTAAAGAATAGTTTGAATTTTTGAGAAGTTCCATTATACCTTTTCTTTGCCAGAGATTGATACCCCCCTCTGTCTGTACGTTAAATAGGAACTAACTAAAAGGTACAGGTTCTGCAGGCACTAGTTACGGGTCAAGTTTAGGGAGGCAGTACAAGAGCTTTGTGTGGAGTGTATGTGTAATCCTGTCTCGATTGAAACTCAGCTTCTGGCTCAGGTGACGCACCAGTGTTAAACCCTCGGTATGAAGGAATTCCCTCTGAGTAACAACTGTGGTGAAATTGGCACAAACAGTGGCAGGGAGACACGCAGAGGCTGAAAACAGGGAGAACTTAAAGGAAATGTGACTTTTGGCAGCTTTTGGGTTTCTGTTGGGGGCTAGGGTAAGGGCAGGGGTGTCCAAACTATGTCCCGGGGGCCAAATGCGGCCTGCGGACCATTTTGAATCGGCCCTCAGCAAATTCAAAAAGTATAATGGAATATGGCCCACAGATGAAACTTGTGCTTGTCTTATAGTGTACTTCTTAATGTAAATGTATAAAATATTACACAGTAGTATTCATGTGTTATTAAGACCACTTTTCAAATAAATTCAGTCAATTAAAGTTGGAAACATTTTCTAACAAATCTTAGTTGATAAGCAAAAAGACGAATAACTTATTCACACAACAAGCTTGAAATACACCCTTCCTATTTCCTCTTATTATAATCAATCTGAGCTTCTGTTTTAAGGATGAGCTGCCAACACACACAAGCATCATTTACCTACATTTGATTGATTTTGCTAACTTATAACTGAACTTATGAGGCAATAAACCTCTAGTGAGCGTATGTGGCCCTGGTGAAAAAGTTTGGACAGCCTGGGTTAGGGTTACAGAATGGACCTCCAGTCAGAAACATTTCTGTCTTTATTTCAGGTGGCAGCTTGTCATAAGTTTCAAGCTGTGAAGCAAATTATCCATCCAATCCAAACTAGTATCGTTCAAGATAATAATTAGTATCTACAGAGATCAAACTGTTTTTTCAAGTGTCATTGTGAAACGCTTTGACAGCATGTGTGCCTTGGCAGAATGCATATCAAGAGTTGCAGAGCAGATCAGGAAGTTGTTAGTGTTAGGGTCTCTATTGCTGCCGATGCATATACTGCAGATAAGTTGATTTGATGGGTCAGAACCATCCTCTTCCAGTGGGGGTCACCAAAGCTTCAGTGAGTATTTAGGCCTTCTTCAATTCAACGGTTGTAAAACAGCCTTTTCATTTATTTGTAAAACAACAACAAATGAAGTTGCTGTTCTTTAAATTATGGCTTGTCGTGTACAAGTGTTCATCTAGTTGTATTCTTCTACTCCTCCTTGAAAAGTACCTATTACTAGTGCATATATTAAAATAGTTATATATTTAGTTTACATGTTAATGTTACAGATATACATTTGTTTTCAATCTCACAGGATAATTCACTCTCAGCTAAACATCACCGTCCTGTATTGGAAAATATGCACTTATATTAGACAGCCCTACAAATAAAAGGTGAACTGATCTCTGATGCAGTATTCACACAAGAAATCAGCTTAAAATGACTCAAAATTGCTTGTTTTACACATGTTTGGGTTAATATTACAGATAATAAGTTGTTCTGTACGGTTTTTGTGCTTTGAATATAACAAGAAAGATCCATAAAATACATAACATGGTTAGAATAGTCAGTGACAGAATAAAGAGGTCTCTTATCAAGGGAACAGGTTGGGAATCCCTGCTATAGGGACCATGTGCAATTATATACTGTATGCTGGATTCTTCTACATGTGCATAAATCATTCATTGAAGAATTGTATTGCTTATTTCTTAAAGCACTGTGTTGCAATAGTTAACCGCCTAAATGTCATGTGTTGTTAAAAAAACCTGTTTCTTCTGTGTTCTTTGGAAAGAATAAAACTGTGATCAGCTGGCAGGCGGACTGTGAACGTCATACGAAAAGATGAAACCTGTCCCAGAATGCTAAGAGGACAATACACCAGGCTCCCTGCCGTACACACACACACACACACACACACACACACAACACACACACACACACACACACACACACACACACACCACACACACACACACACACACACACACACACACACACACACACACACACACACACACACACAACACACACAAACACACACACACACACACACACACACACACACACACACACACTGAGTACATAAAAAAACATGCATATTCAAGGACCGAAGACACAAAACAGTTTGTCAAGGACGCTCATTGATACACACACAGTTGCAAATGCACACACACATTCCCAGGAGCATGCACAAACACACTGAAGGTCTGATACTGTACTCAGTCAGCAGAAATAGCTCTGAGTGGCAGGAAGCACGCTGTATCCTGAAGATAACATCACAACAATCACATTCCAGTGTGTTGCTGCAGGAAATGCTGCTGCTGCATCCAAGTAGGACCTTCTGTAATGTTTACACTCAGCCATGATAGTTTCCTCAGGTTTGTGTACGTCTATGTTTGATTTTCAGGAATGACATCACTGTTACTTTCTTGACCTTGCAGACGATCACGCAATCCCTTCTTTGATCGTCACAGGTGCTGAAGCTCTCTTGCACGGCCACGAAGACAATGGTGCACTAATAGGGCTTTACTGAAAGGTGGTAACCTAAAACAGATGAACCCCACCATGTATGTATCGGTTATCCCCGATAAAACTCGTCAACGACTTCAAAACCTGGATCACCTTCATCATGGACTCTGCGAAAAACGTCCTCTCTTGAAAAGTCATGGCCCTCGGCGGCATGCAATAAACTGAACCTTCGACCCCATCCTCATGTATCGTTCCGAGCTCTGGACCATCAATGATCGACTCCATCATCCTGTCGACAGGTGCTACACCAACCTCCTTCGCAGGGTACACTATCTTACCTGGAAGAATCATCCAACATTACAGAAGATATACTATAGTCTATAAATCTAACCCTAACCCTAACCCTAACCTGGAAGAATCATCCAACATTACAGAAGATATACTATAGTCTATACATCTAACCCTAACCTAACCTGGAAGAATCATCCAACATTACAGAAGATATACTATAGTCTATACATATAACCCTAACCCTAACCCTAACCCTAACCTGGAAGAATCATCCAACATTACAGAAGATATACTATAGTCTATACATCTAACCCTAACCCTAACCTGGAAGAATCATCCAACATTACAGAAGATATACTATAGTCTATACATCTAACTCTAACCCTAACCTGGAAGAATCATCCAACATTACAGAAGATATACTATAGTCTATAAATCTAACCCTAACCCTAACCTTAACCTGGAAGAATCATCCAACATTACAGCAGATATATGGTCTATAACCCTTAACCTAACCCTAACCCTAACCCCTATAACAATCACCAAAAACTAGAACAGATTTATGGTCTAAAACTATAACCCTAACCCTAACCTGGACTAATCAACCAACATTACATTATACATATGGTCTATAACCTTTAACTCTAACCTGGAAGAATCACCAATGTTACAGCAGATATATTTTTCTATAACCCTAACCCTGACCTGGAAAAAACAATGAACATTAGAGCAGCTATCTGGCCTATAACCTAAACCCTATACCGCATGATGCAACTGAGGTCTAGATCTACTTGCTTTCAGATCTTATCCTATGAAAGCCGTGGAAGTGACGAAAGCTGACAGTGGTATGGGGCAACCAGAACGATGCTAGAAGACTGTAGTGGAAGTCTCTTGACTTAGGTTGCACTTTGATAGTGATGATGACTGAGTGATAAAGTGTCTGTCTTGGCTGGCTGTTTCCTGCGAGAGTAAAGATGAAATGTCAGAGAAGGATCCCATTATTCTGAGTAAACGTGATATGTCCATCTAGCCAGTTCCAAGATTATAATCACACATCCAAAGCAGAAAAACAACTTCACAAAAACACCTGGTTAGTTACTTTCCCATGTCAATCTGTGGCTAAAGAATCTTGTCCAAACTCCTGCTTAACAGGCTAAGATGTTTGTTTGTCTTTTGCCTCGGTATGCAGTGAGAAACACACATACAAGACATACATAGACGTGTGTCAGGTTACACAGTGATGGATATGCTGCAGTGGTATGACCTTTTTCACAAGTTTAAAGTCATCAGGCCACTGCATAGTATCTTACCTCTGACTTTTTAGTCCACAAAGTCCATAAGGCAGGGTGTTTCAGCAACTTTCAACGTGAACAATGTAGCTGCTGAGAAGGCTAATGAAGGCAGGTCTGCCCAATAGAGTCCAAACCTTTCATTTTGTGGTTACATTTAAATGTCAAAATAAAATCCGTACATGAAGCCCTTATAATACCCAAACAAAAGATAAATGTGCTATTGTGTAGGGACTATTGGGTTAGCAGTCAACAACAATAAAGGCTCCCTACTCTTTCCCCTCTGTCACAAACAAAACGTATGTTTAACAGGTGCAGTTGATTTGAATTACTGTAAGAAAATAAAATCAATATGATGTGCTGTAACTTTAAATTAACATACTTCTCTAATTTAAAGCTGCTTTATTCTGAAAACCGGATGTTCACACACTCGACTTCCGGTGTTTGCCAGTATATATCGTCATTTTCTGGTTAGCATTAGCATGTAGCTAATATTATGTTTTGTGTACGTTAATTTAAGGAGAAATGACACGTGGTGTTGCATACTAAACACACTGTCTTTAACCCTCACTCGTTAATGCTGCAATACTATTATCAGGGAATGTTTAAATGACCAACAGATATTAGAATATTGTAAAACTAACATCAGAAAACGACAGGACGTGCCTTGGACCCGCCCCCGTCAACGCTAAGCCAATAGGAGAAGACTACAGATTATAAAATGAGAAGCCAGCTGGAAGCCGCCCTCTTTTCCAGCTGTCCATCAAGGATAGTGAACGGAGGTCCATCCATCGGGGAGAGCCACCTTTTAGCCATTTCATTGTATCATCGTATCATTGTTTAATTAAACGCTGTTAACTTGTAAATAAGCTTCCTGGACTCTTTTCAGCTAATCCTGTGCTCAGGGCTAAAATACCCTACATTACCCGGTGACGTAAACACACACCCCACATCGCACAAACCCACGCCAACAATAACCAATAGTTCATATCCAAATGCATTTCTTGCCACCACACGGAAACACTGACAAATATATTCAAAGCTTCAGCTCTCTCTGCCTCTTTTTCAACATCCAATTCTTAACTTTGTCCCATAAACGCTGTTACCTATGCACACTAAAAACAACTTTATATGTGCTATACCTACTAGCTCTTAAAGGCAGAATGATATATGTTGAATATGCAACTGTTGTAAGAACATATGATTATGAGCAGTGGTCACTTTATGAGGTACATACTGTGGGGTATGTTGTGACCTAAGTTACCTGACCTAACCTTTACCGATGCTTACTTAAAAATATAAATGGCACCAACGTTTTTTAATATTTAGTAGCTCTGCATTGAATTTCCCTAAGTTCAAGGCCACCATTCTAGGAACAACCGTGTTCTCCATTAAGGGCCACGTAAGGGGGCGCTTTACGCTTTTTTCATTTAAAGATATCCCAGAAGGCTCTTTTGGATGTCTAATCCAAATGAAGTTTTGCTATGAGTACACCACTGATGGTTCAGTTTTCCGTGACTTTGTCAGAAAGGGGTCTGGATATCAGAAGCACTTCTGAAAAAAGTGGTCTTTACAGTTTAATGTGCAGATGTAACTTATAACATGGCGTTGAGTGTAAATATCATGTGCTAACAACATAAACAACAACACCAAATGTTAATCTTGATCTCACATAAGCAGGTAGGGATGGGTATGACTTTGAGAAAGTAGCCTACATTTTAAATAAAAAGTGCTGGTTTTACTGGGTCTCATTAGTTAGTGGATAACTTCATGTATGGTATCTTTTTAATGCAAATGGAATAGGCTACTAAAAGCCACAGAGAAAGTGTCTGTTGCCTGTGTTAGTTCCTCTCTCTGCTGCCTGTCACTGAATCCGGTAACAACGGTCGAATGTGAAACATGAGCGGGTAAGATTGTGTTTCCTCGTCTGCTCGACAAACCAGCGACGGATTCACAGAGAGGAGCTTTTACTGCTTTGTGTGTTCCTTCAAGTGTATCAATAACGCCATTAGTTCTAGGTCTTTTTAAAATCTACTATAAAGGAAAAGGTTGCAACATTGTTATATTCATGTTCCTAACAATGCCACAGTTAAGCAGCATTCAGAGCCAAAGATCTACGTGACCTGTGCCTTGTTTCATAGGTGTTTCACCTGCAAGACGTGACTCCCAATCAAAGAAATGTTCTCGGGAAACTGATGTCATTCCTCACTGTCTTCCACCTGCAGAAACATGAGGATTTATGGGTAATGAATGGCTGGCATTCAGCCACAATATTTGTTTCTGCACAGCAGTTATATTTATCTTACCGTAACACTCAACTAGGGACTAGGGTGACCAGGTGCCCAGGATGAGGAGAGTCTCACATGTAGTGCCGCTTTACATCATTCACCCTTTGCGCGATTCAAAAGAAACGTTGGCATGCATCACAAAAACTCTCTGGGACTCACCCTCTACCGGCTACACCCATAATTAAACACATTTCCAGACTTTCTTGATCGATTGACATCTGACACAGCTGATCTCTTGTTTTTTTTTTATGACAGCCATTGGATTAAAGCCAAGTTTAGATCAGAAATTATACACCCTGGTTTTGACAAAACAAAGTGTGGGCTGTGATGTGCAGTAAAGACAAAAAACCTGTTACCTTCTAAACCACCAGGAGTCCACCTGTTCACCTGTAACCACGACCCAAGAAAAACATCCAGGCCACGAGTGCAGGGCAAACCAGTAACCAGGTACTGACGTTTAGCGCTGTGGTTTAGGGTGTCATTGTTTTCGGGAGATTCCTTTCTAGGTGAGCCGAGTAATGTTTGGCAGAAGTAAACAGGACTACTACACCTAAAACACACTGACTCCTGCACCTCTTAGCTGTCCTGACGTCTTTTTAAAGCTGATATTAGGGATCTTAAAATACTCTAACACAGGTATGATGTTCATTAATGCAAGACACAGAATCCCCCCAGCATGTAACTGATCTGGTGGGACCAAACTTTAATTTTTTTTGTTTCCTTCATATAAAAACACTCAAAGCATCTTTGAGTTTCTAGAAAAGCGCTATACAAGTCTCATGTATTATTATTATTATTATTATTCTGTCTCAGCATTTGTCTGGATTTCCAGGGTGTGGTGACATAAATGTGCAGTCCAGTTTTAGATATTTTGGGCATGATATCTTGGATGCTCCATTGTTATTTTATCTATCGCATTGTTCTTTGTTTGGCCTGCGACAAATCCCCCTGGGCTGGATTTCCTGTCAGGAAAACATACAGTACAGACGCTCCGGGGGGGAAAGGTGGTCTCAAGTCGAGCAAAACATCCTCGTTTCAATGAACATAAGAAACCATAAGATGGATGGTCTTGGCAACACTCATTCGTCGTTAATAAGGATCGATTGTCTCCGAAGTGATTTATAGATTAAAAGAACGATTATTTTGTATGGTGGCTGACAGGTGTTACGTGTTACAGCGGCTTAAAAACTCTTCCATCAGGAGAAAACTCGCTGCAGCTTCAGGAACGATGCAGATATAAAAAGATGTTCCTGTGCTCATGAAGAAAACATCTTCAGCAACTTGACAACACATGCAGCATTTAGAGAACATTCAGCAACTTGAGGAGACATGAGCAGCGTTTACTAAAAGCTGCAGAAACCAAATGCTGAAGAAGCTCAGACACAACGGAGACCAGGGGACACTAAAGAGTGACGCACACAGCTGGGTGACCAGGGGACACTAAAGAGTGACGCACACAGCTGGGAGACCAGGGGACACTAAAGAGTGACGCACACAGCTGGGAGACCAGGGGACACTAAAGAGTGACGCACACAGCTGGGAGACCAGGGGACACTAAAGAGTGACGCACACAGCTGGGAGACCAGGGGACACTAAAGAGTGACGCAACAGCTGGGAGACCAGGGGACACTAAAGAGTGACGCACACAGCTGGGAGACCAGGGGACACTAAAGAGTGACGCACACAGCTGGGAGACCAGGGGACACTAAAGAGAGACGCACACAGCTGGAGACCAGGGGACACTAATGAGTGACGCACACAGCTGGGAGACCAGGGGACACTAAAGAGTGACGCACACAGCTGGGAGACCAGGGGACACTAAAGAGTGACGCACACAGCTGGGAGACCAGGGGACACTAAAGAGTGACGCACACAGCTGGGAGACCAGGGGACACTAAAGAGTGACGCACACAGCTGGGAGACCAGGGGACACTAAAGAGTGACGCACACAGCTGGGAGACCAGGGGACACTAAAGAGTGACGCACACAGCTGGGAGACCAGGGGAACTAAAGAGTGACGCACACAGCTGGGACATTCAGGATGATAAAGATGAACAACTGTCTCTGTTGTTGGAAACTTACCTAAAATGTTTTATGGTCTTATTTTAACAAAGTGGTCACATGACTCCTTCTGATGTTACTGCAGATCTGCTGTAAGCTAGCTAGCTAACGTAGCTAACCTAGTGATTTCAGATATACTGACAAACACTTCCAGTTATGAGACAGACTAACTGACATATCGGAGTAACCAGAAGTGAGAAAAGGAATAGACAAACATTCACCACCTTTACTAACCCTGCTACTTTTGTTTCCAGATAAAAAAACATCGACCCAAAACAGCTCTTACTTTTTATTATTAAATCCACAATTGTTCATCTTACAAATTAAGAACAACTTTTAAACACAAAAAGTTCACATTCTCAAGTACATGACACAGTGAAAAATAAAATACCGTAAACAAGAAGTTTATTAAGAAGTGTTTCTATAACAGTAACCCAAATTCCTGATAGTCTGTAAGTGTATTATATACAACGTTATATACATTAGCCGTACAAAAAGAGACAAAGATGACGCAGGTTGACGGCTGATTGCAGTAAAGACAATGTAAACACATATATTACAATTATAGATCGCTATCAATCGTTATTGCTCAGGAGACACCAGTAAAAATAAGTTCTCAATGGCTGCTGCTCCACGTTGAGGAGGAATATGTAGCCCTGTTGTGTTGTGATGAAAAAAACGACCTCACCAGCACAATTAATCACAAAAAAACTAGAAGACAACTTAAATAATACAATTAGTTTAAACCGTATCTAAGTATTTACAAATCTACATCTGCTGTGTGATGTAAACTAAAAATGCACACATGGGGAAACACATTTAAAGAACATAACAGACATTTAAATGCAATACATTTCATCAAGATATGACCAAACTAATGTCCCAGAATTCAGAGAAATTACAAATAATATTGTTTTATTTCCTATTGTTTCAAATAGGCTTGTGTGTTCCTTTTGTAACACTCGGATATTATTATTATGACTATTATGTCATTTGATTGTAAACCTTAAGGCATGATGATTAAGGCACAAGTAATACACTTTAAAACCGGAGTGTTGGAGGAATGATCTAAACCAGAGGTGTCTAAACATACACGAAGGGCCCCTCACCTCCCATGAGGTATATTGCCTCATAAGTTAAGTTATAAGTTAGAAAAATCAATCAAATGTAGGTAAATGACGCTTGGTGATTGATACACAAGCTTCCTGCGTGGGCCATATTCCATTATACTTTTAGAATGATCCGAGGGCCTCAAAATGGACAACAGGCTGCAGTTTGGACACCCCTGATCTAAACTAAGATTAATACATTCTTATTTACAATTAGGGATGCATTAAATCACTTTCTTTACACATCAACACACATGTTGTGTTTGATTCTGAAAGAAACTACCTTTAAAGGTCCCCTATTATACTGTTTTTCATGTTGTCTTTTACTGTTGTCTCAGATATAGACAGAACCTGTCTCTGATTGGCTGAAACACCAAACAGATCATTGCAGCATCCATAATCCCTCTGTTTCAGCCCTGTTTCCAAAGTGCTGATTCTCTGTGTGTTACTTTAGATGAAAATAAGGAGCCCCTCCCCACGCCCTCTGAGAGACATTTGGTTACAAAGAACTCAATGGAGCTCTAGGAGGAGATTCAGGTGATAAGGGGGGGGGGGGGGGGTACCTTGGTTGCTGATTGGCTAATGGTTACACAAGACAAAACATCGTGATGACATCACAAAGTGGCCAAAATCTGATCAGCTCATTTTCAGACAGGTTTTTATAGAAATGGATCAGGAGAAAAAGAGAGAGAATCTTTGTTCCTGAAACTTTCAGAGTCTCTTTACACAGAGGGGACACATGTTGATGTAGAAGAGACATGGAGAAGAGGGGACACATGTTGATGTAGAAGAGACATGGAGAAGAGGGGACACATGTTGATGTAGAAGAGACATGGAGAAGAGGGGACACATGTTGATGTAGAAGAGACATGAAGAAGAGGGGACACATGTTGATGTAGAAGAGACATGAACAAGTGGATTTTGCATAATAGGGGACCTTTAATTTAAAGTAAAAATTAGTTGGTCGTCAAACTCATAGACTTTGAACGTTTGAGGTCAAAATCGTTAATAGTTATATTATTTTCTGATGTGAGAATGCCCTAGTGAATTCTAGTGTTCTGTTAATGTGTGGGCGGGCACTGAAAATGTGCACTTAGTGATGCTACACACACAAACTGATCTTCACAGCTGTAGAAAAGTTTACCTAAAATACTTCATAATACAAACGGTGAAAATGGACTTTTATTGCATCACCTGGATTGTTTATAAGTGTACAACCGTGTGGAAAACCCTCCTTTAAATCCCTGGAGTGTATTAGAGAGAAAGGCAGTATAAGGCTCCAATGAAAAGCGCTTAGATTTTAGCGTCTTTACTCAAATTAATTGTTGAAATCCTCACATTGCCTTTAGACGGAGGGCAATCCGCTCTCAGCAGACAGTTCAGCCGCCATCAAATGTGACAAAATCTTCTCTGAGGATTCTCGTTTATTAAACCTTTTCACTACAAAATCTGTCTTTTAACATTTTTGAAAACATCATGACTTATGTCGCAGCTATTGAGAAACTAGTTGCAAGATAATCCCTACTGATCAGTGGTGTAAACAAAGCTACCGCCACACAAACATGAGAGCAACACATCCGGTACTTTCCGTCTACGTCATGGCCCGCCCATTAAATACAGATTCGGAGGTCTTCGCCGTACCGTGCAACTTTTTTCTCTACTACGAGCCCATTTACGATGGTCAGTACGGCAAACCGTTACACAAGTCATTGGAGATCCATGAGCACCGTTGATATGGTGAATTGAACGCAGTTAAATTCGGATTTCCTTGGCTTCTCAGTGTTTTATATTTCAATGAAGCATCTACAGTCGCTTCTATGAACTGTTTACTTTGACGTTAGCATCATTAGCTGTGATGAAGTGTTTACATGAATGTATTGGCGCTTTTTATCCTCTCTATTGAGGCCTGAAGAACAAGATATTTTTCTTATACCACCCTTTTTTCTAATTGCAAGTAAACAAAAAATCATAACTTTAGTTTCTTTTTGTTTGACATGCGATACATGACACAGCAGCTTTTAGGCACGATAAAATGATCTTTTCCACTTAGCTCCAACCGGAAAGGGGCCGTCATTTTTGCCAGGAAGTGACGTAGCGCTGCCCTCATCTATGGAGTCTCATCCCTACTGTACATGTAAAGGTTCCTCATGATAAAGAGGCAATATGGTTTCAAGAATCACAGAGAAAAACGTTGTAAAGACGTTGAAGGACCCAAGTTCGCCATGTACAGATGTTATGGTGAATGGACTGCAGTTATTTAACTCTTTTCTAGTCTTTGCAATCCCTCAAAGCGCTCTATACATATACAAGTCATCATTCACCCATTGACACACGTTCACTCCTTGCAAAGTGATCAGGAAAAACACACTGCTCACAATCAGGAGCAATTTGGGATGAAAATATTTTGCTCTCAAACACAACAACGGGCTTGGGATGGAAGCACCGACCTTCTGATTGGTAGACGAAGAGACGCCGGAGGAATGGAAAGGGTTTGGAAGAAAAAAAAACTAAATTTGTTCCCGGTTAATTGGATGTCTTGAGCTCAAAGCGGCTGTACACCTGTCTGGATTTCATCTTGTTGTAGTGGTTCAACAGTCTTATCCCTACTGTACATTTAAACGTTCCTCTCTGATAAAAGAGGCAATATGGTTTCAAGAATCATAGAGAAAGTATTTGTAAAGACAGTGAAGGGCACAAGTTCTTCATGAGTTGAACAGATGTAATGGTGAATGGTAAATTGACTGCAGTTATTTAACTCTTTTCTAGTCTTTGTGACCCCTCAAAGCGCTCTTTACATATACAAGTCATCAATCACCCATTGACACACATTCATTCATTGCAAGGTGATCAGGAAGATTCAAACACACTGCTCACAATCAGGAGCATTTGGGGATGTCAATATCTTGCTCTAAAACACAACAAAGGGCGAAGCACCGACCTTCTGATTGTAGACGAAGAAACGCCGGAGGAAGGAAAGGGTTTGAAAAGAAAAACGACATTTGTTCCCGGTTTAATTGGATGTCTTGAGCTCAAAGCGACTGTACACCTGTCTGGATTTCATCTTGTTGTACTGGTTCACCAGGTCCAGCTTGCTGTGTCCCAGCGTCAATCGCTTCTGGTCATGCCGGTTCATCAGCACGGGGGGGAGGGCGGGGGGGTGGGCTCTGATTGCTCTCCGGCTCGTTCATCGTGAGGTCCGGCCCCCCCCAGGGAGGAATCTCCAGAGGCGACGGAGACCCCCGAGTGTTGTAGGTCTCCTTGGAGTTGGGCAGGAAGATGTCCGATAGCTTGTTGAAGAACTGGTTTGGGGGAGTCCTTTGCTTTGGGGCGAGTTTAATGTCAGTGATGGGGGAGGGCGTATGCGTCCGATAGTTTGTGGTTGGGCTGTGGAACATATTCGGTTTGTGATCGTACAACCCCAACGCCTGGAATTTGGACGAAGCCCCGCTGATGTTGGACCGCATGACGTCCGCCGGGTTGGGTTTGTTCCACTCGATGCCCATCTGCTGACCGTACGCCGGCGGGGGTCGATCTTGATGGGTTCCCCCGTTGGATAAACCTCGTGTTCCGGGGGTGTCAGGGTCTGGCCTCTCCGCTCTGGACTCATGAGGGGGTTGCTGTTGCTGTTGGACTCCTTCTTGTCGTGGTTCTGGGTGACCTTGTAGACTGTGTTGGAGGTCATGCCGGGCGCAGCCTTAACACTCGACACGCTGTTACTGGATTGGCTGCTGGAGTTCTCAGAGCAAACCCTGTCCCGCTGTCTGCTGCAGGACGAGAGGGAAGGGAGGGTTAGTGTTAGAAAAATCTCCCTGGTCCCCGGCTTAAGCTTCAATCTCAGGATCCATGTATTTGTGATCCTCTCCAGAATGGAAGTAGTCATCACACACAGAGCATCAACTAGTTCCTGAACAGTGTCCTTCACATGCTGATATACAAGAGAGGGAGTTACACAGTCACAAGATGGAGGAATAGAAAGCAGTATTCAATGTTTACTTCAGATTAGCTCCACGTCAGAAATGATCATGCTTGTCATATGTCTCTCTCCATAGAGGCTGAATCATCATGTTAATCACATAGCTATCATATGCCTCAAACAGTCCTGATGCTCTTCTAGGTAATCATACATCCTGTCATGTTCACAGCTACAGTTGGGATACCTTTGTTATCATGTTACTCTCATATTGGAAGAGACATTCACTATTTTCACAACAGTTAGCATCAGTGGTGTAGAGTAACTAAGTACATGTATTAATCAGGTCATCCTTGGATAAACATTTAAAAAACAAAGCTTGGTACCTATCAAACTCTGGAACTCTCTCTTCCTTCACATCCAACAGTCTGACACAAACACCTGTTCAGATCAGCCTACTCACTGTAGTGCTCCCATCATCTGTCTACCCTGAATAACCTGTCCCTATCATGTGTGTCCACTTTAATTGTCTTCTGCATGATGGTATGTTTGTGTTTTTATCATGTTCTGTTGGTTTTACCTCTTAGAATATGTTGGGAAAATACTGAATGTCCTCTTCCAACATGAGAGTAACATGATAACAAAGGTATCCCAACTGTAGCTGTGAACATGACAGGATGTATGATTACCTAGAAGAGCATCAGGACTGTTTGAGGCATATGATAGCTATGTGATTAACATGATGATTCAGCCTCTATGCAGAGAGACATATGACAAGCATGATCATTTCTGACGTGGAGCTAATCTGAACTAAGCATTGAATACTGCTTTCTATTCCTCCATCTTGTGACTGTGTAACTCCCTCTCTGGATATCAGCATGTGAAGGACACTGTTCAGGAACTAGTTGATGCTCTGTATGTGATGACTCCTTCCATTCTGGAGAGGATCACAAATACATGGATCCTGAGATTGAAGCTCAAGCCGGGGACGAGTGATATTTTTCCTAACAGAATATTTAACTAATTGTACGGTGTCCTTGGGTGTCAAGAAAGAGCCTTAAATAACTTGTATTATTATATTATTATTACCTGTCTGAGAGGAGGTCCAGCCCGGGACCAGGCCACCGGGGGTCATCATGGCCTGGTAGGAGGGGTAGTAGGCAGCCCCCACCCTCCTCCTCCGTGTTGAAGAAGCAGTCGATGATCTGCGAGTCGGCGTACAGGCAGCGAAACTCCCGGTCGAAGCTGTCCGTGATCCGGCCGGAGAATGCATCACCATGTTGCTGTGCACCTGAGCCGAGAGCCAGGTGAAGCTGGAGAGGAGGGAGGAAACAGTTAGAGACAAGGTGAGTTTAGTGATGAAACATATATCATCAACAAGGCAATACGAAGTGATTCACAACAAATAATAAAAGCATAGAGGGAAAAAGTACTCAGATCTTGTACCTGAGTAAAAGTAGAAGTACTTAGATCTTGTACTTGAGTAAAAGTAGAAGTACTCAGATTTTGTACTTGCATAAAAGTAGAAGTACTAAGATCTTGTACTTGAGTAAAAGTAGAAGTACTCAGATCTTGTACTTGAGTAAAAGTAGAAGTACTCAGATGTTGTTCTTGAGTAAAAGTAGAAGTACTCAGATCTTGTACTTGAGTAAAAGTAGAAGTACTCAGATGTTGTTCTTGAGTAAAAGTAGAAGTACTCAGATCTTGTACTTGAGTAAAAGTAGAAGTACTTAGATCTTGTTGAGTAAAAGTAGAAGTACTCGATCTTGTACTTGAGTAAAAGTAGAAGTACTTAGATCTTGTACTTGAGTAAAAGTAGAAGTACTCAGATCTTGTACTTGAGTAAAGTAGAAGTACTTAGATCTTGTACTTGAGTAAAAGTAGAAGTACTCTGATCTTGTACTTGATTAAAAGTAGAAGTACTCAGATCTTGTACTTGAGTAAAAGTACCAGAGTGTAGGAATACTCTGTTTCAGTGAAAGTCCTGCATTCAAAATGTTCCTCAAGTAAAAGTAAAAAAGTATTATCATCAAAATATAGTGAAAGTAGCGACAGTAAAAGTATTCATTGTGCAGATTGGTCCATTTCAGAATAATATATATGATATGTTTATAATGATTGATCATGAAAGTGTTCTCAAAGCTGGTAAAGGTGCAGCTAGTTTGAATGTCTTTGTATACTGCAGGGTAGCTTGTGGAATTTACTCCAGGTGGAACTAAACAGTTCCGGGCTCACTAAGCTAGATGTAGATCTCATGGACACCAGGGTGGATGTTGCTGTAATGAAATGACGGGCAATCAATGAGCCAAATATAACCTCGTTGGCGGAGCTAATTATTCAGCCACTTGTCCTTTAAGTGTTAAAAAAAACCCCGAATGTGCTCATTATTGTTCATGACACTACCCACAAGTGTTAAACGATGATAATTAGGAACAACTGAATGCAAAATAGGCAGCAAAAATGGTAACAGGAAGTGACATCAGGAAGGTACACAACATTGCACACTGGGTAGGAATAATTGTATCATGTGTGCATCGTGTCTTTTAAAAGACTGCAGGTATAATGAACTAAATCAGAGTCATGTAAAGGAGGAATTACAAAACACCAATGTGACTCAGACTCATCATCAGCCGTCTTTGAATAAATGATCTCTGTCCACCTCCAGCTGATGAACCTGCGGATCAACGGTTCCCTGAGAAATGCTGAGTCACCACGATGACTCAGCTGATCTGCCAGCAGCTGACGACAGGAACACCGAGCTGATAAAGCTTTCACGGCTGAGCAGGGGATAACATAAACACAGTGGGACTCCCTACCAAGAGAAATGAAGTCCTGGACATTTTAAAACATATTTAGAACATATTGTACTCACTCGCTACAACACTGCATTTTAATTTAATAAAATGCAACAACTTTCCACCCTTATGATCTCAATATCCTACGTTTGTAGCTCTTTAGTAGGTTAGTCTATTATAGGATAATAAAGAGTGACGCACACAGCTGGGAGACCAGGGGACACTAAAGAGTGACGCACACAGCTGGGAGACAGGGGACACTAAAGAGTGACGCACACAGCAGGGAGACCAGGGGACACTAAAGAGTGACGCACACAGCTGGGAGACCAGGGGACACTAAAAGTTACGCACACAGCTGGGAGACCAGGGGACACTAAAGAGTGATGCACACAGCTGGGAGACCAGGGGACACAAAAGAGTGATGCACACAGCTATAGCCGTTTGCACTGTAGAATCTCCATTAGCATTGGCTTCCTTAGATACACACACACACACACACACACACACACACACACACACACACACACACACACACACACACACACACACACCACACACACACAACACACACACACACCACACACACACACACACACACACACACACACACACACACCCACACACACACACACACACACACACACACACACACACACACACACACACACACACACAACACACACACACACAACACACACACACACACACACACACACACACACACACACACACACACACACACACACCACACACACACACACACACACACACACACACACACACACACACACACCACACACACACACACACACACCACACACACACACACCCACACACAACACACACACACACACACACATAAAGAAAAATGTACTCGTTTAGTTAACATTTGATCCTCCTTTCAACCATCATTAAGCCAACAGGAAAATCAACAATCAAACATTTGACATTCCAAGAAAATACGGTATTAAAAATAAAAGTTAAATATATTCTCTGCCTTGACTATGACTTGGTATACATATGGTTTCCTGTGTTGCTGTGAGCTGGTCTTATCTGTGTGTCATCTTGTTATGTAAGTGTGTTTGACAATGGGCGCAACCTCGGTGAACTCTCAGAGAGTTTAAATAGAGATTTGAATCTGGCTCGTCATAATTATAGATGCCGATCTCAGGCTTGTTTGTAGAACTTGCTGTAACTTGTCCCAGAGTCAGCAATAATCCACTTAATCCAACAACGTACTGAACATTGAATAAGATATGTATTCATCTCTGCAAGGACGATACCACACACAAAATAAAACAATCCTGCATTCAAACAACACGTCTGTTTCTGAATTAAATATTGTGAAGGTTTGCAGAGATACAGATGCATGCTCAGACTCTGAATGTTTCACAGCAGCTTCTGAGAGAAACATGCAGGACGGCTTTCCTCCGCCATCAATCACTCACTGATCACATGCTGTGCACACAACTCACCTCCAGAGGACTTCCAGTTAAGGAGGAACTGATCGGAGCACGCCCTTCACTTCATGAACCGTAAATTATAAACCGTCTTACAGGCATGCATAAAGAGGCTGTGCTGATGCTCCAATTCTACTTGAGAAGTCATAAAATGTCAATCATACTGTATTTCACAATCATGCCAAAAGAAACCCAGTTTTCCTGTAACCGTTAAAGGGGCATTTTAAGTTCTACTGCTTCAGCTTATCTTTGTGACGGTGTTTATATTGGATCCCTATAAAGGCCCAGACACACCAACCCTACAGCAAAGCAGTAGCTGGAGGGTTGCTGGTTTGAGTCCTGAAGGTACAAAGAAAGTAGTGTGTGCTGGTAATTTGAAATGTCCCAGTTCATCTCATACTGAATTTAGTCAGAGATGGCAAAAGTACACACATCCTTCACTCAAGTAGAAGTACAGATACTGTTGTTTAAAAGTACTCAAGTAAAAGTAAAGAGGGCTTTGAAATGTACTTAAGTAAAAATTACCCATAACTACCAGTGTTTTAAAGAGTACCTGACCTCCCTTTATATTAATAGAACAATAATGTCATTGTTAGCTAATGAATGTTTCCATGCTGAACAACGGCAACATGACAACGTTTTCATGGTCCCTCTTCTTAGAGAAGACCAGGAAATGATGGATACACGGATCGTGTTCAAATCAATAGGCACGCAATGACTCTAAATAATGATCACGCCACCAAACACACATTCAGACAAAGGAACCAGCCTGTTTGGAACATGGAAGAAGTAGAAAGTACAGGTATTTGGGTTCAACATGTAAGAAGTAGAAAGTACAGGTATTTGGGTTCAACATGGAAGAAGTAGAAAGTACAGGTATTTGGGTTCAACATGTAAGAAGTCAAAGTAAAAAGTCGTCAGAAAAATAAGTAGTGGAGTAAAGTACTGATACCAGAAACATGTACTTAAGTACAGTAACAAGTGGGGGGTATCTGTGTGGCACGTGCATGTAGAGAAAGCGAGAGAGAAGTTTAGCGAGCGTAGTTTCTCGAAGTGAACGGGAGTAGCAGCAGTTTAACAAAGTCACGATTTAATGCTTCAAAAATAATGCCCGGACTTCAGATTTTGTTCGTCAGATTAAAAAAAATAAGCTAGCGCGACTTCTCCCGGTCACACATCGGCCGATGCAGATCTTTCATCGATGTATTGGTGCATCCCAAATTTTTATTACACGGCTTGGTTGAATACACAATTCTGATTGGTCATTTGGACATTTCAGAGGTTGTTAATACTCGATAACACACTTTGCTAGGTAAAATAAGGACCTTTGTTGAGGAGGATGAAGGAAGGGAAGGAAAGAGGAAAAGAGGAAAAGAAGAAGACATACAGGAAGTAAACACTACAGGGAACAGCAGAAGAAGACAGACAGGAAGTAAACACTACAGGGAACAGCAGAAGAAGACAGACAGGAAGTAAACACTAAAGGGAACAGCAGAAGATAGACAGGAAGTAAACACTAAAGGGAACAGCAGAAGACGACAGACAGGAAGTAAACACAAAGGGAACAGCATAAGAAGACAGACAGACAGGAAGTAAACACTAAAGGGAACAGCAGAAGAAGACAGACAGGAAGTAAAACACTAAAGGGAACAGCAGAAGACAGACAGGTAGTAAACACTAAAGGGAACAGCAGAAGAAGAAAGACGGGAAGTAAACACTAAAGGGAACAGCAGAAGAAGACAGACAGGAAGTAAACACTAAAGGGAACAGCAGAAGAAGACAGACAGGAAGTAAACACTAAAGGGAACAGCAGAAGACAGACAGACAGGAAGTAAACACTAAAGGGAACAGCAGAAGACAGACAGGTAGTAAACACTAAAGGGAACAGCAGAAGAAGAAAGAGGGAAGTAAACACTAAAGGGAACAGCAGAAGACAGACAGACAGACAGGTAGTAAACACTAAAGGGAACAGCAGAAGAAGAAAGACGGGACGTAAACACTAAAGGGAAAAGCAGAAGAAGAAAGACAGGAAGTAAACACTAAAGGGAACAGCGAAGAAGACAGATGGGAAGTAAACACTAAAGTGAACAGCAGAAGACAGACAGACAGACAGGTAGTAAACACTAAAGTGAACAGCAGAAGACAGACAGACGGACAGGTAGTAAACACTAAAGGGAACAGCAGAAGACAGACAGACAGACAGGTAGTAAACACTAAAGTGAACAGCAGAAGACAGACAGACAGACAGACAGGTAGTAAACACTAAAGGGAACAGCAGAAGACAGACAGACAGACAGGTAGTAAACACTAAAGGGAACAGCAGAGAAGACAGGAAGTAAACACTAAAGGGAACAGAAGAAGAAGAAAGACGGGAAGTAAACACTAAAGGGAACAGCAGAAGAAGAAAGACAGGAAGTAAACACTAAAGGGAACAGCAGAAGACAGACAGAAAGTAAACACTAAAGGGAACAGCAGAAGAAGACAGATGGGAAGTAAACACTACAGGGAACAGCAGAAGAAGACAGACAGGTAGTAAACACTAAAGGGAACAGCAGAAGACAGACAGACAGGTAGTAAACACTAAAGGGAACAGCAGAAGAAGACAGATGGGAAGTAAACACTAAAGGGAACAGCAGAAGACAGACAGACAGGAAGTAAACACTAAAGGGAACAGCAGAAGAAGACAGACGGAAGTAAACACTAAAGGGAACAGCAGAAGAAGAAAGACGGGAAGTAAACACTAAAGGGAACAGCAGAAGAAGACAGACAGGTAGTAAACACTAAAGGGAACAGCAGAAGACAGACAGACAGGAAGTAAACACTAAAGGGAACAGCAGAAGAAGACAGACGGGAAGTAAACACTAAAGGGAACAGCAGAAGAAGACAGACAGGTAGTAAACACTAAAGGGAACAGCAGAAGAAGACAGACAGGTAGTAAACACTAAAGGGAACAGCAGAAGAAGACAGACAGGTAGTAAACACTAAAGGAACAGCAGAAGAAGACAGACAGGTAGTAAACACTAAAGGGAACAGCAGAAGAAGAAAGACAGGAAGTAAAACACTGAAGGGAACAGCAGAAGAAGACAGACGGGTAGTTAACACTAAAGGGAACAGCAGAAGAAGACAGACAGGTAGTTAACACTAAAGGGAACAGCAGAAGAAGACAGACAGGTAGTTAACACTAAAGGGAACAGCAGAAGAAGACAGACAGGTAGTTAACACTAAAGGGAACAGCAGAAGAAGACAGACGGATAGTAAACACTAAAGGGAACAGCAGAAGAAGACAGAATTCAAGTCATTGGTTTATATAATAATGTGCAGCGAAGCGGTCATTATTCTTCACTGAAAAGAGTTTGTGTAAACACTAAACAGGACGTGGTGCATTAACAGACAACAGCTAATAATTACCTCCTTATTATCAGTGAATCAGTGATTGTTATTCTTTGCTTCTTAAACAAAGGTATCTTCTCCGTCTCTCACAGCGGACACTTCCCGGTATCAAAGTGCCGAGCAGCATTGTTCATTCAAGCATTGGAACATTTATAGATAGCTTAGAGGGGAGGGGTGTGTTCAGGTGATAAGAGGAAATATTTGCCTCAACTAATTCACCTGGCAGCTCCCCAAACCTCGCCTTCATTCCACAGCTGCACACGCCATCCACACACACCTGAACACACACCAATGCCGAGTCTCAAATGAATTGCTAGTACTGTGTATGCAACAACAGCTTTTTTAAGTGCATAATGTCTCAATATGTCAAATGTCTGTCAAAATGCACCATTAGTACCGGATAGTTCTCTCATAACGGTAAAAAAGTTGAACGCTGGACACTTCTCACTCAACGACCACCATCTTGGCTACGTAGCTAACGTTAATGTGGGTGACCAATAGGATAATCTCTACATATTAACACCACTTTGTGATTTCTGAAGTAAAAAGCTAACGCTAGGCTATAAAGGAAATACAATTTCCTTCGGGATAAATAAAGTCTTATCTTATCTAACAACAAGGTCACATGACTTCACCACCGCTAAGCTAAAGGCGGCTAATGTTGGGCTATAAAGGAACTACAGCACGGTCACATGACTTCACGTCACCACCGCTAAGCTAAAGGCGGCTAAGTTGGGGTATAAAGGAACTACAGCACGGTCACATGATTCACGTCACCACCGCTAAGCTAAAGGCGGCTAATGTTGGGCTATAAAGGAACTACAGCACGGTCACATGACTTCAGGTCACCACTGCTAAGCTAAAGGTGGCTAATGTTGGGCTATAAAGGAACTACAGCACGGTCACATGACTTCAGGTCACCACCGCTAAGCCAAAGGTGGCTAATGTTGGGCTCTAAAGGAACTACAGCACGGTCACATGACTTCACGTCAGCACCGCTAAGCTAAAGGCGGCTAATGTTGGGCTATAAAGGAACTAGAGCACGGTCACATGACTTCACGTCACCACCGCTAAGCTAAAGGAGGCTAATGTTGGGCTATAGAGGAACTACAGCACGGTCACATGACTTCACGTCACCACCGCTAAGCTAAAGGCGGCTAATGTTGGGCTATAGAGGAACTACAGCACGGTCACATGACTTCACGTCACCACCGCTAAGCTAAAGGCGGCTAATGTTGGGCTAACGTGTCAGACGAAAACAATACGATATTATTAAAACAACAAGGACGGAAATGAAATGATTGAGAGGATTTAAGGTGTGTAGCTGAAGACACACTCAGGAGTACAAAGATGAAAGAATGCGTTAATATAAAATCTGAAGGTCCCGACAAATTTTAACTGTCATCGTTAGTGTATGCTGCTCATTGTTCATGGAGGTTGCTCAATCTGTCAAACATTAGCCTTACCTGAAGTAATAGTGATTTAAAACGAGAAGAAGAAGACTTGCTTCATTTATCCTGCATGGGGGAATTCAATGTAATTATCTCCAGTTATAACAAACTATAGCTTTTCAATATGAATTCAATTCAAATGAATAGTGTAGTGCACCTGTAGATTAAATCTTAAACCTTTCTTTCATTAGTTAAAAAACTAAGCAGCAAGTACGAGTACAGTGAAAGTATTTTAAACAAGAAATGATCGTGGTATTAAATCATATACGGCTGACAGTCCTCTCTGAGCTACAGCAGTAATTACAGGTATTACTCAGGTATCTCACGACAGTTTCAAATGGCACCAAGAGTCACAATAAGAGCACTGTTCCACCACACACAACACACACACACACACACACAACACACACACACACAACACACACACACACACACACACACACACACACACACACACACACACACACACACCACACACAACACACACACACACACACACACACCCACACACACACACACACACACACAACACACACACCACCACACACACACCACACCACACACACACACACACACACCCACACACACACACACACACACACACACACACACACACACACACAAACACACACACACACACACACACACACACACACACACACACACACACACACACACACACCACACACACACACACACACACACACACCAGCCTGCAGAACATCCTGCTTATCAGGCAGCATGCAAAGTGAAATGGTAATGCTAGTCGTGCGAGGCCACAGACTCTGATATTTGAACGTTTACACTTGTTGTATTTCCTGCGTTCCCTTCATCGCTCTTCATGTTTCCGTATGAAGAGTTAAAATCCTCTCAGACATCATATTTTAATCCCAGGCTTCTTCAGGCCTTGTTACATTTCTGCAGCTTGATGCAAATGACAAACATCATGACAGCCTCACTGACAAACAAGTGTTTTCACAGGCCGAGGAGCGCTAACGATGACGAGAACACTCATCTTCTTGTGAGTCTGTTAAGTCTAATTTTACTGGACATAATGGATCAAATTCTGATCGTACAATGAGTCATTGTTGTGGCTCTCAGATTTAATTTTCAAAGTTTTGCAGGCGTTCTGTTTCTAACTATTTAGTTTGGTAATGAGGCATTTTTGTACGGAGGCTGACAGGTGGGGAAACACGCTGCAGCTTCAGAAAGGATGCAGATATAGAAACCCAAATGTTCCACACTCAGAAACATCTTCAGCAACTTGACAACACATGCAGCATTTAGAGAACATTCAGCAACTTGAGGAGACATGCAGCGTTTACTAAAAGCTGCAGAAACCAAACGCTGAAGAAGCTCAAAACACAACGGAGACCAGGGGACACTAAAGAGTGACGCACACAGCTGGGAGACCAGGGGACACTAAAGAGTGACGCACACAGCTGGGAAACCAGGGGACACTAAAGAGTGACGCACACAGCTGGGAGACCAGGGGACACTAAAGAGTCCAGGGGACACTAAAGAGAAACCAGGGGACACTAAAGAGTGACGCACACAGCTGGGAGACCAGGGGACACTAAAGAGTGACGGACACAGCTGGGAGACCAGGGGACACTAAAGAGTGACGCACACAGCTGGGAGACCAGGGGACACTAAAGAGTGACGCACACAGCTGGTAGACCAGGGGACACTAAAGAGTGACGCACACAGCTGGAGACCAAGGGACACTAAAAAGTGACGCACATGCATAGTGATTATAAGTGTGTGTGTGTGTGTCTCACCTGTACGACCCTGCGATGACCCTTCACAGTCGATGATCAGGAACTTCTCGAGGACCTGACCGCTGAACTTCTTGCCGCTCTTTGTGCAGTACGTGTCCCCACAAGTAGTGCGAATACGCATGTTCTACACACACACACACACACACACACACACACACACACACACACACACACACACACACACACACACACACACACACACACACACACACACACAACACACACACAACACCCACACACACAACACACACCCACACACCACACACACACACACACACACACACACACACACACACACACACACACCACACACACACACACACACACACACACACACACACACACACACCACACACACACACACACACACACACACACACACACACACACACCACACAACACACACACACACACACACACACACACAACACACACACACACACACACACACACACACACCACACACACACCACACACACAACACACACACACACACACACACACACACACACACACACACAAAACACACACACACACACACACACACACACACACAACACACACACACACATTAAGCTGAAGGCATAGGAGCAGAAACACTTTTCTCCTGAACACTCTCTGATGTTTGTTTCCTTCAGTCAGCGTTCGGTTCATCTCACGATTATAAAAGCAGAGGAACCTGTGTGTGACGGATGATTCATAACTGTGAACATACGATATCATCTGTGGAGACAGGAGTGTGTGTGTGTGTGTGTGTGTGTGTGTGGTGTGTGTGTGTGTGTGTGTGTCATTAAACTCTCCTGTATGAGCTCAAACGTCTAAAGTCCTCTTCTCTCTCTCACAGTCAAACACTCGGAGTCACTTCTCTAATTTATTTCTCTCTTTATTTTTAACTCTTTACTTTTCAACTTTTGGTATTTATATGAATATTTTTATTCTATTTAATTTAATTTAACTTGTTTGTATAAATATCCTTATATATTTGATCTATTTATTGCACATTCCTAACTTTGTGTTTATTGAAATTGTTCTATTATATGTTGATTGCGCCCTCTCCTTAAAGGCGGGGTGAGTTTGAAACCGGCTCGAGATACACCTTTTGTTATATTCCATGGAATGCTCTTAACATCCCGATAGCAATGAATATCTTCAGTGCTTTGACAAAAAATCCATAAAAACATCATCTGTGGAAGCAGTAGCGCTGTGACAAGCTCGACCAATCATCTGAGCCGGCTAAAGTAACTGGATGGCCTACCTGCCTGTCAGCCTTCCATCTGTGCACACACTGACCTCATGCCCTCATTGGTCATGTGTGCGTTCGTGTGTGTTGGAGGAGGGGCTCTGTGAGGAAGTGGCAGATTTGTTCCAGTTGTGTATTTCTAATTCTAGCGACTCGAGCTGGTTTCTCCAAAATGACCTACCTCGCCTTTAACCTCTAATGTTTTATAAATTTCATATTTTTAATTTGCAGATTTCTACTCTAACTTCTTTTTGTATATACGTTTATTTAATTAAAGGTTGTCTTTATTCTATGTTTTTTTTAGCTGCTTTATATTTAAATATCCTTACTCTGATATATTGAATATTTTTATTGCACATTCATATTTAACTTTCACTTTTATTTTCAGAAATGTTTGGGAAACTCAGAGCTGGTTTCTTTAAACAGACTCAACGCGACTCTTAGATAGGAGCATGCTTATCACCTGTCCCACACATTTAGCCGATGTCCCGCATTTGATTGACATCGCCCGTCTAAAACAAGGCGTTCATACAAAGGTGTGTAGAAAACGAGACTAATCACCATTAGCTGAGTCAGATGTCAATCAATCAACAGAGAAAGGACTTCACGTATGGGTGCAGCGGGGGAGGGAGATTCCACAGAGTTATTGTCAGATTTGCCTGATTTTTTTTTAATTGCGCACGGAGGTGAATATGTTTTGAAGCGACGCTTCCCCGAAACTCTCAAGAAACGCCTCGCTCATAAAGAACATATGGATCTATGGATACATCCCTCCTGAAGGCACAGAGATGAGGTACCAGCAGCTGATTTAATGAACGTTAAACAGGTCAGCAGACTGTGGCAGTAAGATAGCTACGGTCATTTCTTTCCGGTCATAATCATTTGTTGGGTTAATTCCATTCAAAAGAAATATATTTAATGACTTACTTGCATAGTTTGGGCAAACATTAAAACTAAGGTAAAGCGTTGTATTAATATTTATTACATTACATTTAGCTGACGCTTTTATCCAAAGCAACTTACAATGACCAATTACAGGGACATTCTAACTGGAGTAACTAAGGACTAAGTGCCTTACTCAAGGGCACACTAGTGGTGGTGTTCCTGGCGGGATTTGAACTCACAACCTTCCGATCTTCAGCCCACCTCACTATCCATTAGACCACCACTATCCCTATTTATAAGCTAATAGTTTAATATAAATGTTTATTCTTAAGGGTTAGATAGACATTATATAAACATCTAATCTAGCTCTTAGCAACGCAGTAACATGTCCCGCATTGTCCCGCACAAACGTCCTCTTTGTCCCACATGTTGCTTGTTGGCACCTGGTCACTCTAAGACCAGGACTCTCTTGGAGCAACTTTCACGAAGCCCATTTCCCCCGGGATCAATTAGTAGTCAGATTGTGATTATGTCATCTATGTCAATGTGTTGCAGATTCCTCACAGCGATCCCATCATGTCAGTAAAGAGGAACACCAAAAGTGAGGAGTGTTTGGACAGGAGGATTCTGTACATGCTGATCCTTGCTTCCTCTCTCACACTGCAGTGAGACTTCTAGAAGCTCAGTGACACTGCTGAGTCTGCAAAACACTCTGATGCAACACACAGGAGATCATACCCCGAGGACCAGTCTGTTTACTTTCAGATATCTTGGACTGAAAGGGAAACATTACAAGACTAAGGGGCCTGTTTTTCATTAAAGAGCCTTATGGTAGTCATTCTCAGGTTCACATCAGTATGTATCGTCTCTACTGTTAGAGCCAGTACTTTGTTTTATAAGAAAGACCACCTAATTGTGACGTCTGTAGTCAACACACTATAAAAGACTACAACCCACGGTGCCTCCTCTAAAGTGACAGTGATGGGCAGCAACCTGCTAGAAAGACGCCGTCGAGGAACAGTTTTTAACCGTTCAATTACCCTTTAAGTTATCAAGTTATATAAGCCTCATCAAGACTGAAAGAATACCTGAGTTGTTTGTTATTTTATTTGAGTTTTGCATATTTGTTTTGAATATTGTAAAGGCTCTTTTCTTTGTTGCATGTGTAAAAGTTTGTTATTTTATTTTGAGCAAACACATCTCATAATATCAAAACCATCGGAGGCCAAGCAGCTCTTCAACTGTAAGTAATATAAAGGAAATAAAACGGGTTAAAACATGTCTGTTTAAGGCGTCTAGTGGCTTGAAAGAAAAACAAGGAAGGAAGCCACGACATCTACTGTGATATGTTTTCATCCTTTAATGTTCAAAAAGCTCTTCGAAAGTGAGGGTTTAAATGTGTCATGATTGTGACAGCAGCCTGTGTGGAGATCCTGAAGGTTCATTCTGTTCATACGGTCACATTTACCCGTTTCCAAATGTTTTTAAGTCGGATTTAAGGTTTGTTTTTAGGAAAGTGCCAGAAAAATAACTTTGCTTAAGATGTGTGACACAGATCAGAGTGATTATTTACACTGTACTGCATACTATGTCGGGAAAATGTGCGCAAAGGTTAAGTAGACATTTAAAACGCATGCATCTGAGGTTTAACTATAAATAAAAAAGTACTCACACTCATGTGCGAGCTCTGGATATCGAGCGCGGTGCACATATCGGTGAAGGAGTCGAGGTTCTTCTCGTCCAGCAGGATGTAAACGGGGACTCGCCGCTTATTGGACGCTTCCATCAAATCACAAAGAAGATCCACGTCCGTGAACACGTCCATCACCAGAGCGATCACCTGAAGAGAGAGGACTCTTTAAAGTAGAGACACTACATACTGATATACACCTGAACATCAGCAGGAGAGGACTCTTTAAAGTAGAGACACTACATACTGATATACACCTGAACATCAGCAGAAGAGGACTCTTTAAAGTAGAGACACTACATACTGATATACACCTGAACATCAGCAGGAGAGGACTCTTTAAAGTAGAGACACTACACACTGATATACACCTGAACATCAGTAGGAGAGGACTCTTTAAAGTAGAGACACTACACACTGATATACACCTGAACATCAGTAGGAGAGGACTCTTTAAAGTAGAGACACTACATACTGATATACACCTGAACATCAGCAGGAGAGGACTCTTTAAAGTAAAGACACTACATACTGCTATACGCCTGAACATCAGCAGGAGAGGACTCTTTAAAGTAGAGACACTACGCACTGATATACACCTGAACATCAGCAGGAGAGGACTCTTTAAAGTAGAGACACTACATACTGATATACACCTGAACATCAGCAGGAGAGGACTCTTTAAAGTAGAGACACTACATACTGATATACACCTAAACATCAGCAGGAGAGGACTCTTTAAAGTAGAGACACTACATACTGATATACACCTGAACATCAGCAGGAGAGGACTCTTTAAAGTAGAGACACTACATACTGATATACACCTGAACATCAGCAGGAGAGGACTCTTTAAAGTAGAGACTACATACTGATATACACCTGAACATCAGCAGGAGAGGACTCTTTAAAGTAGAGACACTACATACTGATTACACCTGAACATCAGCAGGAGAGGACTCTTTAAAGTAGAGACACTACATACTGATATACACCTGAACATCAGCAGGAGAGGACTCTTTAAAGTAGAGACACTACATACTGATATACACCTGAACATCAGCAGGAGAGGACTCTTTAAAGTAGAGACACTCCATGAGTACGGACACAGTCAGAGTTACAGTTTCAACAACAATCATCTTAGATACCAGTTTGATTCCATGTTAATTTAACGGACAATAAAGTATTCTGAACCTGAATCTGAACATTTTAATACAACATTTTCAACTTAGACATCAGGCCAGTAAGATTTTGCTGAAACATTACCAACCATTAAAAGTCCACCAACATGAGCAGTACATGCCCTTTTCAATAATAACTTTATCTAAAAAAGTGATAATTCCCTCTGAATTTTAAGAATATATCACAATTGCAATATCCGTTGAAATAATCGCAGTTAGTCCTGTTTTCAATTGTTCAGCCCTAGTTTAATGACACATCTATAACATGTAGATTACTGAGCATTTATGACTCAACCGTTTAGGAACATAAAGTTCTGCTTGTCTCTGAGGAACACGTTCGACCTGTTCTCAGTCCTCTGGAACATGTGTCTGTCATACCTCTAAAACTTCCACGATCCCATCAAGTACACAACGTACAAAACGTTGCCCAGTATATGTGTCTAATATATGTCTCTACACCTGATATAAGACAATAACTTCAGACGTAACACTGCAGTGAGATATCAGGTCTTGTTTTTAGACAATGCTTCATCTTGTTAAGTCAAACCATCTTATTTTGAGTCGTATCTCAGATGAAACACATTCATATTTATTAGAAAATCACCAACAGAAAAAAAACAGTTCCTGATTCTGGTCAAATTTAGTTCAAAATGAGTTCTCCCAGATAATTACAAGATTTATCTAAATATCCCTTCTTATTTCAAGAGACCTCACCAAGCCAATGTTCACTTGTTCTATTGGCAGATCTTTGTACTTATTTCAAGTGAAAACAGCTTGTTTTCAATATTGTTTAACCTGTTTTTGGAGCAGCATTTTTTCCAGTGTGCAGGACACTCTGACACAGAACATCACGCAGGTATCTTAAAGAAGTTCACAAACTAGTAAACATCTGGATTTCCATTTCACTTTAACTGTGGACGTCTCAATGTGCAAATAAAGTCTTTCACATGCAACACAAAGAAATGAAAGGGCCTCCAGTGTGTGTTATGCAGCACACACACCCACACACACACACACACACACACACGGACACACACACACACACAGCATTAAAAGACTGTAGATCAAATATTTAAAGGCTTTTTTGTCTGAAGAACCAGTTTCCTCTAACACTCCCAAATACTGAAATTAGGACATAAAAGGAACTAAATAAATGCATCAAAGTAGTGCAAGAGACATAATGGTGCAAGTATCAGCCGAGGTACGTGGAAAATAAATTGAGATCTGAACAAAAGTGACGTTTTTGTTTTTAGTTCTGAGATTAAAGTCAGAATTGTAAGTAAAAAGTCAGAAAGAATCAATCTCTTTTAGTCAGAACTCCAAAAACAAATTCACACGTGGCACTAATCCTCTTCCGTATCATCTGTTTCTGACCATTTTAAATCTTATTTTCTCAGTTTTAAGATCTCTTTTTTAGCTCCTTTACTGCTCTTATCTGTTCAATGGCCCCTGCTGTCATCTGCGGTGCAACCTGCTGACTCAGCCCATTTCTGCACTCTGTGTGAACATGTGACCGACGTGTGTCCACTCAGAGTGCACTTTACTCAGGTCAGGTTTAAACGTCTCTGTTTGCGTCTTTTTTAGCACAGTGAGCGACATGTGTGTGTGTGTGTGTGTGTGTGTGTGTGTGTGTGTGTGTGTGTGTGTCTGTGTGTGTCTGTGTGTGTGTGTGTGTGTGTGTGTGTGTCTGTGTGTCTGTGTGTGTGTGTGTGTGTGTCTGTGTGTGTGTGTGTGTGTGTGTGTCTGTGTGTGTGTGTGTCTGTCCGTGTGTGTCTGTGTGTGTGTGTGTGTGGTGTGTGTGTGTGGTGTGTGTGTCTGTGTCCGTGTGTGTCTGTGTGTGTGTGTGTCGTGTGTGTCCGTGTGTGTGTGTGTGTGTGTCTGTGTGTGTGTGTGTGTGTGTCTGTGTGTGTGTGTGTGTGTGTGTGTGTCCGTGTGTGTGTGTGTGTCTGTGTGTGTGTCTGTGTCTGTGTGTGTGTGTGTGTCTGTGTGTGTCCGTGTGTCTGTGTGTGTCCGTGTGTGTGTGTGTGTGTGTGTGTGTGTGTGTGTGTGTGTGTGTTTGTGGTGGTGACTCATGCAGCGTGTGCCCGACAGACTGCCTGTTTGTTATTTAGGAGATTATTCTGCGACATGCAACAAACAGCTGATAGCTGGTGAATAATTCGGACATTATTTATTGCCTTTGTTTTATTTTGACAGCTTTCTCAAGAGTCTGTCGGGGCCCGGGGTCACGGGGTCAGAGGTCATCACGGGGACAGAGGTCGTCACGGGGACAGAGGTCGTCACTGATAGCAGAGCTTCTGTTTGAAGTGACATTAACATATCAGAGGGGTAAGTCCAATAACAGAGAGTCAGAGAGTCAGAGAGTCAGACTACCAAAATAAGACACAACACGACAGAAAGACGTGCAGAACAACTCAAAGGAGACAGAGGACGTCCACAGAGACACAAAGGGACTGCACAAGGACACAAATGATGACCGAAAGACGCAAACTGACTGAATACAGATGGGAAACTACCAGAATAAGACAGAAAACTACACCAAAAAGCTGTGAAAAACACCTATAAAAAAGGGACGTAACATTTCTAAAAAGACACAAAAAGATTTCTCAGCGATTGAAACTACTGCAATATAACACGACTATAAAGACAAAAAAGCAACTATGAGAGAGACGACTACATCGAGATGCAAAACTACCACAGAAAGAAACAAAATGACAAGAGAAAGGTGTGCAAAACAACTACAAGACAAAACATGTGTACAAAGACACACAAAAGATAACACAGACTACTACAATAAGACTAAATGACGATGAATGATGGCAGAGAGATGCAAAATACACAGAGACACAACAAGCCTGCAGAGACGTTCAAAAGACGAAAAAGAGATACAAGACGTCCACAAAAACACAAAGCAACTGCTGAGAGAATCCAAACGGCTACAGTGAGACAGAGAGCAGTCATAAGCAGACACAAGATGACTAGATAGAGAGGCAACACTACCAAGATGAGGCACAACAATAAAGAGTGACGTACACAGCTGGGAGACCAGGGGACACTAAAGAGTGACGCACACAGCTGGAGACCAGGGGACACTAAAGAGTGACGCACACAGCTGGGAGACCAGGGGACACTAAAGAGTGACGCACACAGCTGGAGACCAGGGGACACTAAAGAGTGACGCACACAGCTGGAGACCAGGGGACACTAAAGAGTGACGCACACAGCTGGAGACCAGGGGACACTAAAGAGTGACGCACACAGCTGGGAGACCAGGGGACACTAAAGAGTGACGCACACAGCTGGAGACCAGGGGACACTAAAGAGTGACGCACACAGCTGGAGACCAGGGGACACTAAAGAGTGACGCACACAGCTGGAGACCAGGGGACACGCACACAGCTGGAGACCGGGGGACACTAAAGAGTGACGCACACAGCTGGAGACCAGGGGACACTAAAGAGTGACGCACACAGCTGGAGACCAGGGGACACTAAAGAGTGACCTTTCAAGCTCTTTTCCTGGCTCTTTAATAGCTGTCATGCACCCTGGAAGTCCCATACCCGGGTCGGGCCGGGTCAGTACTTGGATGGGAGACCGCCTTGGAATACCCGGTGCTGTAAGCTTTTTTTAAACCCGGGAAAGGTCCCTATTTGGGGCCGCTCTCTAAATGTTCTCTAGATGCTGCATGTCTCCTCAAGCTGCTGAATGTTCTCTAAACGCTGCATGTCTCCTCAAGTTGCTGAATGTTCTCTAAACGCTGCATGTCTCCTCAAGCTGCTGAATGTTCTCTAAACGCTGCGCATGTCTCCTCAAGTTGCTGAATGTTCTCTAAATGCTGCATGTCTCCTCAAGTTGCTGAATGTTCTCTAAATGCTGCATGTCTCCTCAAGCTGCTGAATGTTCTCTAAACGCTGCGCATGTCTCCTCAAGCTGCTGAATGTTCTCTAAATGCTGCATGTCTCCTCAAGCTGCTGAATGTTCTCTAAATGCTGCATGTCTCCTCAAGCTGCTGAATGTTCTCTAAATGCTGCATGTCTCCTCAAGCTGCTGAATGTTCTCTAAATGCTGCATGTCTCCTCAAGTTGCTGAATGTTCTCTAACGCTGCATGTCTCCTCAAGCTGCTGAATGTTCTCTAGATGCTGCATGTCTCCTCAAGCTGCTGAATGTTCTCTAGATGCTGCATGTCTCCTCAAGTTGCTGAATGTTCTCTAGATGCTGCATGTCTCCTCAAGTTGCTGAATGTTCTCTAGATGCTGCATGTCTCCTCAAGTTGCTGAATGTTCTCTAGATGCTGCATGTCTCCTCAAGTTGCTGAATGTTCTCTAAATGCTGCATGTCTCCTCAAGTTGCTGAATGTTCTCTAAATGCTGCATGTCTCCTCAAGTTGCTGAATGTTCTCTAGATGCTGCATGTCTCCTCAAGCTGCTGAATGTTCTCTAGATGCTGCATGTCTCCTCAAGCTGCTGAATGTTCTCTAGATGCTGCATGTCTCCTCAAGTTGCTGAATGTTCTCTAGATGCTGCATGTCTCCTCAAGTTGCTGAATGTTCTCTAGATGCTGCATGTCTCCTCAAGTTGCTGAATGTTCTCTAGATGCTGCATGTCTCCTCAAGTTGCTGAATGTTCTCTAAATGCTGCATGTCTCCTCAAGTTGCTGAATGTTCTCTAACGCTGCATGTCTCCTCAAGCTGCTGAATGTTCTCTAAACGCTGCATGTCTCCTCGAGCTGCTGAATGTTCTCTAAATGCTGCATGTCTCCTCAAGTTGCTGAATGTTCTCTAAACGCTGCATGTCTCCTCGAGCTGCTGAATGTTCTCTAAACGCTGCATGTCTCCTCAAGCTGCTGAATGTTCTCTAAACGCTGCATGTCTCCTCAAGTTGCTGAATGTTCTCTAGATGCTGCATGTCTCCTCAAGCTGCTGAATGTTCTCTAAATGCTGCATGTCTCCTCAAGTTGCTGAATGTTCTCTAAATGCTGCATGTCTCCTCAAGTTGCTGAATGTTCTCTAATGCTGCATGTCTCCTCAAGCTGCTGAATGTTCTCTAAATGCTGCATGTCTCCTCAAGTTGCTGAATGTTCTCTAAATGCTGCATGTCTCCTCAAGTTGCTGAATGTTCTCTAATGCTGCATGTCTCCTCAAGTTGCTGAATGTTCTCTAGATGCTGCATGTCTCCTCAAGTTGCTGAAGTTCTCTAGATGCTGCATGTCTCCTCAAGTTGCTGAATGTTCTCTAAATGCTGCATGTCTCCTCAAGTTGCTGAATGTTCTCTAAATGCTGCATGTCTCCTCAAGCTGCTGAATGTTCTCTAGATGCTGCATGTCTCCTCAAGCTGCTGAATGTTCTCTATGCTGCATGTCTCCTCAAGTTGCTGAATGTTCTCTAATGCTGCATGTCTCCTCAAGCTGCTGAATGTTCTCTAAGCTGCATGTCTCCTCAAGCTGCTGAATGTTCTCTAAATGCTGCATGTCTCCTCAAGCTGCTGAATGTTCTCTAGATGCTGCATGTCTCCTCAAGTTGCTGAATGTTCTCTAGATGCTGCATGTCTCCTCAAGTTGCTGAATGTTCTCTAAATGCTGCATGTCTCCTCAAGTTGCTGAATGTTCTCTAAACGCTGCATGTCTCCTCAAGCTGCTGAATGTTCTCTAAACGCTGCATGTCTCCTCGAGCTGCTGAATGTTCTCTAAATGCTGCATGTCTCCTCAAGTTGCTGAATGTTCTCTAGATGCTGCATGTCTCCTCAAGCTGCTGAATGTTCTCTAAATGCTGCATGTCTCCTCAAGTTGCTGAATGTTCTCTAAATGCTGCATGTCTCCTCAAGGTGCTGAATGTTCTCTAAACGCTGCATGTCTCCTCAAGCTGCTGAATGTTCTCTAAATGCTGCATGTCTCCTCAAGCTGCTGAATGTTCTCTAAATGCTGCATGTGTTGTGAAGTTGCTGAAGATGTTTCTTCATGTGGAACATTTGGGTTTTTATCTTTCTGAAGCTGTTTTGTTGAAGTGTTCTGGGTCGTTGTAGCACGTTAGCACCTGTCGGCCTCCGTACTGTAGAGAGCTAATAGAGAGTTTTCCCTGAGGTTTGGTTACTAAGCGAGTGTCTGCTCACTGCTCACAGAGAAGAGGATCCAGCATGACAGCAGGGGGGGGGAACCTCTGCAGGCAGAAAGGATGCATTCAGGTGGAAGCATGAAAAACAAAAAAGTGCCGACACAGGAGGAGACGTGTTAGTCACCATCGCTCAGTGTGGCAGGCATACTCAGCTCTGATTCACATAACCAAATATTCAGGATAGGTTCCTACGTCACTGTGAAGCCATTATCAAACCCTCCTTTTCTTCTACTCATCTACGCTGTGCAAAACAAAGAGACAAGTATCATTACATAGATAACACCAGAATGATCCACAGAACGGCTGCACAGAGACTCCAGCAGATGCAGAGGACAGAAAGACATGCAAAACAACTGCAAAGAGACAACATGTCACAAAGACACAGAAGACTGCAAAGAGAGGCAAACTGTCTACAGAAAGGTGACGTAAACAACAACAACAACAAGACCAAACAACTGCTGCAAGAAGACCAGATCGAGACACAAAGGAACCATAAAGACACCTCTTCAGACTGGCTTTTAATGTGTGAATAAGGTTGTGTTGTTGTTTTCATATTTGAATGTGGCAGGACTATCACTATTAGGAGGCAGCATCCAAAATAAAAACAGCAATCATTTAAATAACTGTAGATTATTGTTAATTGTGCAAAAGTACGTAACAGTCGTGCCTTCAAGACCTTCCTTAAGTAAAAGAACAAATGCGTTGGGATCAAAATATACGAATATAAAAGGACAATATTGTCTAATAAAATGTAGTGGAGGAGTATAAAGTGTTACAAAGATAAGGTAGGATACTCAGGTGGTGTGCAAGTCCCTCAGTATTAGGTAGAGTACTTTAAAAGTACTCACGAGCTGTGACTCTATGAGCTCAAAGCCCCAGTACCAAATGTCAGAGTTGGAAGAAGTACTCAGATCTTTATATTGGCTTCCAAAAATAGTGGTGTAGAAGTATAATGATGCAGAACTACCAAATTAAGACCAAAAACTACCAAATTAAGACCAAAAACTACCAAAATAAGAGCAAAAACCTAAATTAAGACCAAAAACTACCAAAATAAGACCAAAAACACCAAAATAAGACTCCAGAACTGACACACATAGCAACAATTAGGGGGATTTGTGTTCATTAAAGATCACTGCAATACATGATCCTCGTGTTTCTGTGACTGCATACTTTCAGATACTGCTCCTAACACTGGGTCAAATGCAGAATGTAAATGTCCCCTCTGTGGGACGATGAATGGTGAATCAAATACAAATTAACCCTAACCCTAAAAATAAGTATAATGGAGTAAAAAGTACAATATTGGCTTCCAAAGATAGTATAAAGTGCAAAACTACCAAATTAAGCACAAATGACTCCAGAAATACATGCAAAAAATATATGTACTGATATATAAATAGCTCAATTAATAATTAATTTAATTAATTTAAAGCACACTGCAATATATTATCCTCATGTTTCTGTGACTCTATGAGCTCAGATACCCTCATTATCCCTCACTTTGACCCCGAGCCTCTCACCTTCTTGGCCTGGTTGATCAGGGACCGGATCAGGTCCTTCACGTTGTGGCTCTTGTCCCTCTGGAAGTAGATCTGGTCTCTGATGGCCCGAATCTGTTAGGGTTTCCGGCCAGCCGAGCTCCAGCATCGGCGGCTCCTCATCGGACATCATGGGGAAATAAGTCCCGGAGGTGAGCTCGGACACATCCTCCTCGAAGTCCTGGTCATTGGAGCTGTCCGGCCCGCAGGAGGTCTTGGCGGCAGCGGCTGCAGAGTACCGGTGATGTACTGGACCTCCTGCTGGGACAGGAAGCTCACCTCGCGCTCCTCCGTCAGCACCCTCCTGTACTCGTGCTCACCTTGCTCCAGGAGCGCGTCCGTGGCCAGGCGCGCCGCCTCGTTGTGGCTGAGCTCCAGAGAGGAGACCTGTCTCCACGGGTTCTTCACCTCCTCCAGCCGGGAAGAGAGCTTCCCCAGCGGCTTCCTGGCCGACTGAGCCGGCCTCAGACTCTCGGAGCTCAGCATGATTCAGATCTGAATTAAAAAACTCAAACTAGTCCCTGAAATAAAGCGTCTCTACGCGCATTGTTGCAACAGAGGAGACATCAGAACAAACTAAAGCAGCCCAGAATAAACTACACCGCTCCTGAAAACATGTTTTAAAACCTCTAAAGTAGCTCTCCCTCCGCGCGGACACTCTTTAAAGTGCTTTTATATTCTGTCCCGGGGTATAGAAGCGCTTTTAATCCAAAGGAAGGAGTTTTTCCTCCGAGGCTGTAATGGTCCTCGCTTCTCTAGTTCCCTGTCATGTCTCCGCAGCAGTGTGTGTGTGTGTGTGTGTGTGTGTGAGAGGTGTGTGTTTCCCTCTCACCTGTTGCTACCTGTCCTGTGATTGGTCCCCAGCTGGGAGAGAGTCTCCTCCCCTTCCCTCCTCCTTCCTCCCCCTTACCATCGTATCTCTCCAGTTTGCAACAGATATGCTACTTCCGGTAAATATTTCAAAAATAAAGGTCCCATGTGAGACAGCACGCATTGAGGGTTTCATTTTGTAAGATCTGACATTTACCAATAATTCTGCTGGGTTTGTTTCGATAATATATTTTTGATACATGAAAATAAATCTTTTAAGTCTCCACTTTAAAGAGTCCTCTCCTGCTGATGTTCAGGTGTATATCAGTATGTAGTGTCTTTACTTTAAAGAGTCCTCTCCTGCTGATGTTCAGGTGTATATCAGTATGCAGTGTCTCTACTTTAAAGAGTCCTCTCCTGCTGATGTTCAGGTGTATATCAGTATGTAGTGCCTCTACTTTAAAGAGTCCTCTCCTGCTGATGTTCAGGTGTATATCAGTATGTAGTGTCTCTACTTTAAAGAGTCCTCTCCTGCTGATGTTCAGGTGTATATCAGTATGTAGTGTCTCTACTTTAAAGAGTCCTCTCCTGCTGATGTTCAGGTGTATATCAGTATGTAGTGTCTCTACTTTAAAGAGTCCTCTCCTGCTGATGTTCAGGTGTATATCAGTATGTAGTGTCTCTACTTTAAAGAGTCCTCTCCTGCTGATGTTCAGGTGTATATCAGTATGTAGTGTCTCTACTTTAAAGAGTCCTCTCCTTCTGATGTTCAGGTGTATATCGGTATGTAGTGTCTCTACTTTAAAGAGTCCTCTCCTGCTGATGTTCAGGTGTATATCAGTATGTAGTGTCTCTACTTTAAAGAGTCCTCTCCTGCTGATGTTCAGGTGTATATCAGTATGTAGTGTCTCTACTTTAAAGAGTCCTCTCCTGCTGATGTTCAGGTGTATATCAGTATGTAGTGTCTCTACCATTGCCTGACTTCCGTTTCTTCAGGGAGTCTGTTAGCAGAGCTGCCCTCTCTTTCCCAAAAACCAAAAGCAACTCTGTCAGATCACTGTGATGTGTGTCTGGACCTTAGTGGAAGACATCTTAGGATATATGTGATGAAATATGAAGACAAATGGCCAGAAATAGAACATGAAAAGGTCTCTTTGTTCCACTTCGTCCACTTCCTGTCTGTCTCCACCTGTCTCTCTCTCACCTGTCTCTCTCCACCTGTCTCTCTCTCCACCTGTCTCTCTCCACCTGTCTTTCTCCACGTCTCTCTCCACCTGTCTGTCTCCACCTGTCTCTCTCTCACCTGTTCTCTCCACCTGTCTCTCTCCACCTGTCTCTCTCCTCCTGTCTCTCTCCTCCTGTCTCTCTCCTCCTGTCTCTCTCCACCTGTCTCTCTCCACCTGTCTGTCTCCACCTGTCTCTCTCCTCCTGTCTCTCTCCACCTGTCTCTCTCCACCTGTCTCTCTCTCCACCTGTCTCTCTCCACCTGTCTCTCTCAACCTGTCTGTCTCCACCTGTCTCTCTCTCACCTGTCTCTCTCCACCTGTCTCTCTCCACCTGTCTCTCTCCTCCTGTCTCTCTCCTCCTGTCTCTCTCCACCTGTCTCTCTCCACCTGTCTCTCTCTCCACCTGTCTCTCTCCACCTGTCTCTCTCAACCTGTCTGTCTCCACCTGTCTCTCTCTCACCTGTCTCTCTCCACCTGTCTCTCTCCACCTGTCTCTCTCCTCCTGTCTCTCTCCACCTGTCTCTCTCCACCTGTCTGTCTCCACCTGTCTCTCTCCACCTGTCTCTCTCTCACCTGTCTCTCTCCACCTGTCTCTCTCTCACCTGTCTGTCTCCACCTGTCTCTCTCCACCTGTCTCTCTCCTCCTGTCTCTCTCCACCTGTCTCTCTCCACCTGTCTGTCTCCACCTGTCTCTCTCACCTGTCTCTCTCCACCTGTCTCTCTCTCACCTGTCTGTCTCCACCTGTCTCTCTCCACCTGTCTCTCTCCTCCTGTCTCTCTCCACCTGTCTCTCTCTCACCTGTCTGTCTCCACCTGTCTCTCTCCACCTGTGTCTCTCCTCCTGTCTCTCTCCACCTGTCTCTCTCCACCTGTCTCTCTCTCACCTGTCTCTCTCCACCTGTCTCTCTCTCACCTGTCTGTCTCCACCTGTCTCTCTCCACCTGTCTCTCTCCTCCTGTCTCTCTCCACCTGTCTCTCTCCACCTGTCTGTCTCCACCTGTCTCTCCACCTGTCTCTCTCTGTCTCTATGACGGATCATTTTGAGATGAGATATTGAAACACACACAGCTATGTTTTCTCTGTCTCTCTCCACCTGTCTCTCTCCACCTGTCTCTCTCCACCTGTCTCTCTCTCCACCTGTCTCTCTCTACCTGTCTCTCTCCTCCTGTCTCTCTCCACCTGTCTCTCTCACTGTCTGTCTCTCACCTGTCTGTCTCCACCTTGTCTTTTCTTATTTATCTGCAGAAATGTCTCTATGACGGATCATTTTGAGATGAAATATAAAACACACACAGCTATGTTTTCTCTGTCTCTCTCCACCTGTCTCTCTCCCCTCTCTCCTCCTGTCTCTCTCCACCTGTCTCTCTCCACCTGTCTCTCTCCTCCTGTCTCTCTCCACCTGTCTGTCTCCACCTGTCTCTCTCTGTCTCTATGACGGATCATTTTGAGATGAGATATTGAAACACACACAGCTATGTTTTCTCTGCCTCTCTCTTTTATAAACGATGTGAAATATGAAACCCTCCCTCTCTCCCCCCCCGGGAGTCTCTCTCTCTCTGGGAGCATGTTACATGAACGCTTTTCTCCTAGTTTATCTAAAAGCTCCTTAACTCTTATACCTCTACCTTAAGCATTATAAATCCCTTATGAAAAGACACTTAAGGCAAATCACACGTTATTTCCTGCACAGTTTGGGCTGTTTTTCCACCATCACGTCTTATTTGAACCCAATGGGAAGAAAACAACCAAATCCACCTCCAGGACTTTGTCTGTTTCCGTCTGCAGATTCTTCCTGTCAGCTTTACATAAAGCCTCATTAGCATATTAAGACATAACCTGTCAGAAAACGTTAATATAAAAAGTAATTGTGTGTCAGTGAGAAGTGGGGAAGTTTCAGGGTGATATCTGTTAGTTCCATATTTTACCCTTTTCACCTGCAGGGTGTAAAACAAATGTTTTGATTAAATATTTCGATTTTTTTCTTTTAAATGTTCGACTTCCCTTGTATTTTTTCACCAAAAACATTATGACTTCTTTCTTTCCATTTTTGAAATTTATCGACTGTCTTTTTGTAAATATTTGAACCTTTTTAAGTAAAAAAATTACAACTTTTTTCCGGATTATTACAACCTTTTACGTCTAAAATGTTTGACTTTCTTTGCGCAAATGTTTCCTCCGATCTCAGCGGACATCTTTACACACACCAAACTGTCCACTTTCATTCCTCTCTATATCCTGAAGCTTTTCACACCATTCACACACTCATCTAAAGACACTTTATTAATAAAAACATGCAGAAAATGACTTTTTATGGCAGTATTTTCTCAGTAGAAACCTTTGACTCTGATACATCAACAACATGAAACAAGAATATGAACCGGCTTGCGTGGGAAATGATGCAAATTATCACAAAGTTAATAACATAATGCCTAATTTGCATATTTAAATATAACATGTCAGAGAACTTGTAATATAAAAGATAATTGTCTTCGTGTCAGTGATGAAGAGGGGAGGGTTCATGGAGATCTCTGTTAGGTCAATATTATACCCTGTTGATCAAAGACCCTTTGTGGTGGGACAAATGCTTGCTAGAATAATGGACACACACACACACACACACACACACACACACACACACACACACACACACACACACACACACACACACACACACACACACACACACACACGACCATCTGCCCTTTAGGGATCAAGTCATTACGGACACAGATTACTGCCTTTAGTCTTTTGTTTTGTCGCTCCACAAGCTGTAGCTGAAACTCCCCCACTGTGCTTATATTAGTTTATTTTATGAAATGATAGACAACATGAACTCTATAATCATCTGGCGGATGTGAGGTGCTTATTAGAACTGTATACCTTCAATTTAGCCTTAGAATTAACTTTTTAGAACAATACCTTCAACGCTTTTGCAGTCGTCTAATATCCTGTATTTATCCGCATGTAACGCCCTTTTATTAATATCCTTTAATACCATTTCATTAAGTTAATCATTGACTTTATGCACTTTAGATTAAAGAGTGAACCGTACGGTCATTTAGTGTCTGCAGTTTTATTAATGACATCCAAAAAAAGTGTACTCTCTATGTCATCTCAGAAAAAGTGATTTATATCAATGCTATAACTTACACATATGCTAAGCTAATAAGCTAAAGCACTTGTGCAGAACGAGTCATAAGCGGCCACTTCTTTTGCTGTTCGTGCAAGTATGTATTCATTTTTCACACGACTCTTAAACTCAGAGTCTGTAGCGATGGCTCTTTGAGGTTGTATTGATGCTAACATCGACATGCTAACATGCTCATTACGGCGATGCTAACATGCTGTTTAGCAGGTGCAATGTTAAAGGGCCCATGTCATGCTTTTCTGGTTATTACCCGTCACCTTGTTATGAAGCTTTTTCTGAAACGGTCTGCAGTCACAAACCCTCAAAGTGCACCCTGTAGGGTAAAACTCTAGCACAGAAAAGACCTGTCTATGCTGCCCCAGAACGCCTCGTTGGACATTTCTCTTTTTCCATTGTTTACTTCCTGGGTTCTGTGACGTGTGAACACACAAATCAACAACAAATGACCGGATTGGACCATTTGGGCCAATCCGGTCCACCTCACAGCGGAGCACCTCACAGACCAGGATCCCTTGGTAACTAACAGGGAGTCCCATTGAATTGCATAGAGCTCCCTGAACGCTGGTAATAGACGAGTTGGGATGGCGGAGAAATGCTCTCTCAGACCCATTCTCACAGCGTTATAAACCTTTTTCTTCCTCAATATCAAGCCACACTTATTGTTTTTACTTCGGCTGTGAGTGTGTGTGCTCAGGATGAGTTTCGCTTGTTCTCGCTGTATCGCCGAAACCTGTCCGCTCCTCGCAGCAATGAGCCTCGCAACGTCCCGACCAATCAGAGCACACTGGGCTCACAGGGAGGGGGGGGGCAGGAGCTCCAACAAGCGTTAGGACAGAGAGTGAATACACAGACTATACAGAGATGCTGTATGAGAAACCAATGTGAGTTTGGAACATTGAACAATGTAAATCTATTCTAGTAGACCTCAACAATGGAACTATGATCAGTAGAAATGGCCATGACATGGGACCTTTAAGTATGCTAACCATCTTACCTTAGCATTTAAGCACGCTAACATTTGATAATTAGCTGACCAATGTTCACCATGTTAACCCTCTTAGTTAAACATGTTATCATCAAAAAAATGACTTGATATTATGATATTTTTTCTTTTTTATTTGAGTATATAACAGTGCACATTAATAAACATTGCTGTAACTGCAAAATGTTTCCTCTGCAGTTCCTGGACATACGTTTCAAAGCCACTCTTCAAATATGAACCATCGTTTCACGAGTATAACGTCACTAAAATGTAGTTTAATAAATAACATCTTCACCAAAATAGCCCCATATTTTAGATGAAAAATAAGAGGATTCAAGATTCAAAGGTGTTATTGTCATAATCACAGATGCTACAGTTTAGAAATCCGTCCCAAGCTCCTCCAACAATCCTCCAACAATAGTTATATAGGACATAAAACAATAAAAAGAAATAGAAGAAATTGTGCTAGAAGAAACCGTAGATCCAATCCAATCCAACTTTATTGATATAGATGAGAGTAACACATACGCCCACTTTGGGGGAAACAAAGCTGTAATTGAATGGCGGTCAATACAAATTCTGAAGTTTTTGCCAATCCGATCAGAAATGTAAGAAAACGTGGATTTTCGGATCTTCAAAGATCCCGATTACGATGGCCAGACAGGCGAACAATTACATTAAGCCATTGGAAATCGACGATCGGGCTCGATATATGGTTAAATATAGCAGTAGGCGATCGATGTCCATAGATGAGAGTAACATCTACGTCACTTTACGGCCCCGCCCACTTTTGGGGAAAACAACGCTGTATTTGAATGGCGATCCAGCCTGAAGTAGTATAGTAGTAGAACCTTTATTTAGCCAGGAAAATCAATTAAGAACAAATTCTTATTTTCAATGATGACCTGACAGGAGGCAAAGGCTTCCTGAGGGGATGGGGGTTGGGAGGAAAATAAAAAGACAGACTCCGGGCACTACAGAACCCAGGAGACAACACAATGACACAGAGCAGAGATGACAGGCATAGCAGTTAAACATATAACATCTCTGAAGCCACAGAGCTCGTCTTCTACTGTCCTTTCTTCTAGAGGAAGTTCAGAAACACAGAACTCTGGATTTGTTTTAATGTTTTAGGTGCAAAAAACGACACAGCAGCTTGTTGGCGTGATGCAACAATGATTTTCCGCCTCGCTCATGAGAGTAACAGCTGCCGAAATTACGGCCTCGCCTACTGATTATAATGTAACCATATATGAGCCCGATCGTCGATTTCCAATGATTTCATGTAATTGTTTGCCTGTCTGGCCATCGTAATCGGGCTCTTTGAAGATCAGAAAATCCACGGTTTTCTTCCCTCAAAAGTGGGCGGGGCCGTACTTTTCGCCCGGAAGTGACGTAGGTGTTACTCTCATCTATAGCACATTTAAAAACAACAGAGTCGACCAAAGTGCTGTACATCAGTAAATATATAAAAAAGCAGCATAAATACATTTAGACAAAACCGACAGGACAAAAAGAAACTAATGTAAAAGCACGAGACAATAAAACTGTGTGCAGATGAAGTAAACTAATGTAAAAAGAACAAGATATACAAGAACAGAATGTTAAACTAAATACTGCTTATTGTAGGACAACGAGCACAGACTGGAGGAGGTCCAACTGACAACAGAAATAGCTTTAATTTTTGCTGAGATGTTTTGTTGGTTCAATAAAATGATAAGACCCCGAATGGCTCCTGAGGGGATTGCCCAAAGTATTGAGTACTTAAGTCACTTTGGGAAAAAGCGTCTAACAAGTGACACGTAATGTAATAAGTAATTTGCAGAAGCTGCTTATTTTTTTATATTTTCCCCCGAAAACGTTTTCTTGCTGCAAATGTTGATATTCAATCTGTTGCTATTTTCTTGTTACCTGCATGTGTTTTTGTGAAGTTCAAAAAGGTGTAGCAACAGCAACTCCAGACATTTAAACACCCTCTCCAGTTTCTCTATGAGTAGAACCAACGTGCAGGAATCTACATAATAACTTCCAGTTGAATTTCCTCTCCCTAAGTTCCTAGGAAAGCATGAAGTGTTTCTGCATGAATGGATGTCAGAGAGAATTAGAAGAAGGAAGGATTAATCATCTGTGCCCCCCTGGGTCACATGACCAAATTAAACAGATTGTTAAACGTTTGACCTAAATTAGTTTTTTCTGTGATAAAAGAAAGGTCAAAAAGTCACATTAAACTTTTGAAACAATAGAAACAGGAGAATAAACCGTTCTGGAGGTAAACATCCGTGAAGACTTGTGAGCGAGTGTTTGCCCATCAGGGTGAGGTGTGTGTTTGGATAAGTAAATACAGAAGCCTCTCACTTATTGAGAAGGGATTGGAGTCTCGAGGCGTGTGGAAAGTAAGAGCCGTCACACCGGCCGGACGGGTTACACAGCGTTATCTAAGTATGATAAGAAGACGCCATAAAGCTGCAGACTGGCATTCAAAGTCAAAGTCAACTTTAATGTCAATGTGTCTGTGTGTTTGTACGGAAAGAGAGATCGAAATAACGTTTCCCACAATCCCAAATACAAAATACAATAATACAAATTTACAAATGTGTAAACAAATATGTATAAAATATGTATATATCCTCTATATACAATCAACAGACACTTTATGCACACATTAAGATAAAAACACAACAATCAATATATACAAATAGCAGTCACTTCAATGTCTTCAAGCTGCTAATAAAGATCCAGAGACACAGAGAGAGGTTATATGTGAACAGATATACGTTCATTTCATTCATTCAGTTCTTATTTTAAAAGGTACTTAACTGAATATACTTTTAATTGTATCTTTAATTAATGAATCTTTAATCTTGTGTGAATCTGTGCTGTTTTTCATTCTCACCCTTTTGCTGCTAAAATACTGAATTTCCCCACGGGGGTTAATAAAGGTCCATCTCATCTTATCTTTAATACTTGTTTATCTTCACGGTCATCTGTATATTTCTTTAACTCTCTAATGCTGGTTGATTTCTATTTCTATTTTGAGATGTTTATATTTTAGAATTGTTTATTTCTACTTTTTTTTATTTGTCATTCTGTGCATGCCTTGTTCGGTTTTATGATGCTGCAACAAAAACATTTCCCAAATTGAGATGAATAAAGTACATTTTATCTTATTCTAAATAAAGAGGCTCATGAGTATTTCAGCCTTCTAAATGTATATATTGTAAAGCATTTAAAATAAAACATATTCTCTCTGCATGCTGCTGATCAAAGGTGGAAGTAGTAATCATGCATTCATCACATCCCGTATCGACAACAATCAATGTTTATTTATATAGCCCAATATCACGTTACATGTGTCTCAGTGGACTTCACAGTTTGTACAGAATATCAATACGACCCCCTCTGTCCTCGGACCCTCACATCGGACAAGGAGAAACTTCCAGGGAAACCCCTCAGTTAATGGGAACAAAGTTATAAACCTTGAGGAGAGCATCAGAGGACGATCCCTCTCTCAGGACGGACAGACAGGAAATAGATGCCACGGTGTGTAAATTAAAAAGATAACACATTTAACACTGTGACCTCAGATTTTCATCGTCATAACTACACTGTAGCTATGTACGCATGACCAATAAAAGCCTTGAACATTGAACCTTGAACCTTGAACCTTTACAACATAGGTAGTCCAAATGCTTGAAATGCATGTGTCTATAATAAGAAGAAGATGGATCCGGGTGGATGTCAACAATCCAACCAAGTCCTCTGACCACAGCACCCCCAATCTCCTCCACCTGGATCCCTGTTCAATCCCGGATCAACTACCAAAAACTGCTCACCTACAAAGCCCTTCACCACCTGGACCTCCACCTATCTGACCGACCTCCTTCAGGATTACACCCCCCATCGCTCCCTCCGACACAGTCACCACATTCAACCTTAAACTTAAATATTTCCACTTTCTTCCGCATCAGAGTGAGATGCTGCCATTTAAAATACAGTTGAAGTTTGAGGGGAAGGGGATAAGCACAGAAAGCAGAATAAGGCTTCTTTAAAGCAGTTTTTTTTCAGTACAATAACTTGTTTTTGTCTGACAGGAAGGTGCTGTATCACCTTTTGACCTTGTGTGTTCTGATGAAGTTCCATCACCTTAGGCTTTTTACCGTAATTATTTCCTTCTTCGTCAGAGATACTGTCTATGGTAACTGGATGATCATTATCCTGTCACTGTAAGATGTTCACCAAGACAGGTGAGTGTCCTTATAAGGCATCACTTCCTGTTTGCAGGCTTCAGGGTCACATGTTGGAGGTTTGTCCGCTGACCGGGAAGTCTCACCTGAGTCATGGTTAGATCATTATGGAAACACCTGAGTCCATACTGCGTAGTAGAGCTGGGAGATACCAGTATTCAGATCATTTATTAAGTAAATATAGCAAAACTAACTATAAAACCCTGAGGTGAAAGTAATAAAGTATAATCAGCAAGATGTGTTAAATATCAAAGTAAGAGTACTTCAGTCAGTCCACGTCTCCAGTGTTATCAGGACAGTATTAGAAAGAAAACATGTTGTAGTTCCTTTATAGCCCAACATTAGCCACCTTTAGCTTAGCGGTGGTGACGTGAAGTCATGTGACCGTGCTGTAGTTCCTTTATAGCCCAACATTAGCCACCTTTAGTTTAGCGGTGGTGACGTGAAGTCATGTGACCGTGCTGTAGTTTCTTTATAGCCCAACATTAGCCTCCTTTAGCTTAGCGGTGGTGACGTGAAGTCATGTGACCGTGCTGTAGTTCCTTTATAGCCCAACATTAGCCTCCTTTAGCTTAGCGGTGGTGACGTGAAGTCATGTGACCGTGCTGTAGTTCCTTTATAGCCCAACATTAGCCTCCTTTAGCTTAGCGGTGGTGACGTGAAGTCATGTGACCGTGCTGTAGTTCCTTTATAGCCCAACATTAGCCTCCTTTAGCTTAGCGGTGGTGACGTGAAGTCATGTGACCGTGCTGTAGTTCCTTTATAGCCCAACATTAGCCCCCTTTAGCTTAGCGGTGGTCACGTGAAGTCATGTGACCGTGCTGTAGTTCCTTTATAGCCCAACATTAGCCTCCTTTAGCTTAGCGGTGGTGACGTGAAGTCATGTGACCGTGCTGTAGTTCCTTTATAGCCCAACATTAGCCTCCTTTAGCTTAGCGGTGGTGATGTGAAGTCATGTGACCGTGCTGTAGTTCCTTTATAGCCCAACATTAGCCTCCTTTAGCTTAGCGGTGGTGACGTGAAGTCATGTGACCGTGCTGTAGTTCCTTTATAGCCCAACATTAGCCACTTTAGGTTAGCGGTGGTGACGTGAAGTCATGTGACCGTGCTGTAGTTCCTTTATAGCCCAACGTTAGCTTTTTACTTCATAAATCATAAAGTGGTGTTAACATGTGGAGATTATCCTGCTGAACTAAACGTGTAAGTATTTTAAATGTTGTTTGACACAGAGATTATTTTCTGCAATAATCCAAAATCACATGGAGAAATCCCATTGGACCGGGAGATGCTGCCTTCATGGACCAACACAGAAACACAACATCACCGCACCACTTAACCTCTTTATCCCCACGGACCCGCCGACGGGGCCGAAATCACAACATCTGCAAGCAAAAGTGTCTCAGGGCTTCTTAAGATTTAATAAACTATGAATGTTTCATATCTATGTAACGGGAAGAAACTCAGCTAACTGATCTGAGCTAACGCTGAGCCTGTGAATTAGCCACGGGCAAAAAAATCTTAAGGCCGTTAGCACAGAACTCTAGCTATACCGATCGATATACTTATTGGATCTGCACAAACAAGTTTAGCTAACATCCTGAGATTCCACAGATTATAGAAATATAAGGATCATCACTGAGCGATCAGAACTCGTGACAGGGGAAGCAAATACAGACAACACACGACGTAGCTTTAGGTAGCAAAACACGGAGATATGCTCACCTTAGCTGTTCTGATCAAAAGTCGTGTTCAATGGCATTACAACGAGAAAAAACGCGGCTGAAGGTTAATCCATAGGTTCATCCAATGTATCTGTCACTTTGAAAAATTATTGATAATCCATAAAACCATTTTTATGCAAAAAACGGAGAATCAAAATGAGCTACTAATGGTAGCCACCAGAGGCTAGCGCAACTTCCGGTTTTTCTACGCGTCACTATCACTCCTTATTTGGTAACCTGTGTGTGTGTGTGGAACTTTCCCTCGATTCCATTGGCTCTGACGGTTAGAAAGAGATGTCAATCATCAAAATCGACCAAGGGGGGCCAGAGATATTGAACATCCACCCAAATCACCCCAGAAGTGGGTTTTTTTGCTAAATCTCTCTAAAAAGGTCAAATGTCACTTGTTTTGCATCAATCTTGATACAGGGTACTTATTATATGTTGTACTTTGGATTCCTAAAGCTTTAGTCTCCTAACCCATCATCCAAGGTAGTTTTCACTATAAGTACAAAATAATTTTCGGACGGACACTATCATTTACAGTTTTTTACTATGTTCAATCTGAATTTTCTTTAAAATAAAAACATCTATATTGATTCTGACTTTTCTACATCCAAATCAAAGGTTTATCATTACTTTGAGAAAAAAGATTATTAATTTACCCCTGTTAGAAGTGAAGTTATGGTCATTTGTTCTGGAAATGTCATTTTTGAGCCTGAAATCTGAAAAACAGGCTTGGGGTCTAACAGGTTTTAAGCATTAAAACTAGTAAAGATCAAAGTCTTCAAACTGAGCAGGAAACAGGTTAATTTAATTATCGCTGCTCAGATTTGGCAGTGTGTTACCGTCACTCTGTTCTCTGAATATCTTGTTATCGGCAGCGACTGGATGATCTCCAGCTGTAAACAAACTTCATTCCTGTCTTCACCTGCCAATAGAAATATCAAACAGCCCCATTGTACGTGCCGGTGGATCAGATAAGCTGCTGATGGATGAGTTATTTAAAGCTTCACCTTTGTCAGATCTTCATGCTTCATCGTATAGCTATTGAGCAGCTTTCTGTCACACCTGAGTGATTTCTACAGAAGTACATGCATGTTCCAGCCGGTTACATGTTTAATGTGTTGGGTTTAATGATATTGGTCATGTGTGGATAACAAAACAATGGCAAAGACATGCAAAGGGCCCCAAACATACGGCCCATGGACCAAAACCGGCCCTCCAGAGGGTCCAATATGGCCCGCTGGATGACATTGCAAAGTATAACAAACACAGTGAAGACATAAGCTGCCATTTTCACAACTTGTATGTATTTTGTACGTGCATTTTATACATTTACAAGACAGGGGGATAACTCTAACTTCCTCCTTAATAGTTCCCACTTTAGTTTGTTTGGTGGTGAGTCAGGATTACTTCACAGATGTGGAAATGAATGTCAAATCATTTCTAGATCTTGACAAGTTGTTTTGATCATAAAGTAAAACACTATATATTGTTCAGTTCCAGAGACACTGTGATCTGTACGTTGTGATGCACATGCGTAAACGATAAACTGATGCCTGAAATGGTTGAAATTGCACTTATTTTTCTTTAGAAATGTCAGGTTGTTCATGAGGTTTCGTAGAAAGATAGTTCATTAAATGTGAACTTTTTCAGAATGTGTTTTTTGCATTAAACAAAGGGAACAATTAGGAGTTGTTATTTCTAGGTTATTATGCTATGTTATATAACGACTATAAAGGGACACAAAACAACTACAAATGCATACTGGTCTGGTCCACTGGAGATCAGATTTGGCTGCATGTGGCCCCTGAACTAAAATGAGTACACCCTGCTTTAGTGTTGTGTTTAACCTGTTTTGTAGGATTCTGTGTCTCTTCAGGGTCATTTTGAGGTCTTTGTAGTTGCTTTTGTCTCCTTGTCGTCATTTTGTGTCTTTTTCTGATTGCTACGTGTCTCTTTAAGGGACATTGTGTGGTCGAAGGCCAGGGATGTGATCTAAAAGAAGAATGTTTTCATTTCTCCTCGCCTATAAGTTGAAGCAGCGGTCACACCTTCATTTGGAAAACAATCAAATGCTTAAGATGCCAGCGTCGCTCTATATGCCAAAACTATACAAACAAACTGTCATCACAAAGGTGTTGTAACAGTAACAACTATTTACATTCATCAGGTTTCCTACTGTTACTACAGTATGATCTAGATTGCATGTACTGGACTTCGATTTCAGGATAAAAATCTAATCAGTCAGAGACAACGAACAGTCACCTGTTAGTGAGTGAGCAGCCATTGATTTAGCAAAGGTTAAGATAAAGTGTTTTATACAATGTTGTGATATCTCTCTTGCGAGATCGGGCAACACAGAGCGCTAATGTTAGCAAAACATGTGTCAAATTTTAAGCTAACATCACCTTACGTTTGAGAATTCACTACCTAACTAACGTTGACTTCACGTCACCACCGCTAAGCTAAAGGTGGCTAATGTTGGGCTATAAAGGAACTACAGCACGGTCACATGACTTCACTTCACCACCGCTAAGCTAAAAGTGGCTAATGTTGGGCTATAAAGGAACTACAGCGCGGTCACATGACTTCACGTCACCACCGCTAAGCTAAAGGAGGCTAATGTTGGGATATAAAGGAACTAAAGCACGGTCACATGACTTCACGTCACCATCGCTAAGCTAAAGGAGGCTAATGTTGGGCTATAAAGGAACTACAGCACGGTCACATGACTTCACGTCACCACCGCTAAGCTAAAGGAGGCTAATGTTGAGCTATAAAGGAACTAAAGCACGGTCACATGACTTCACGTCACCAACGCTAAGCTAAAGGTGGCTAATGTTGGGCTATAAAGGAACTATAGCACGGTCACATGACTTCACGTCACCACCGCTAAGCTAAAGGTGGCTAATGTTGGGCTATAAAGGAACTATAGCACGGTCACATGACTTCACGTCACCACCGCTAAGCTAAAGGTGGCTATGTTGGGCTATAAAGGAACTACAGCAAGGTCACATGACTTCACGTCACCACCGCTAAGCTAAAGGAGGCTAATGTTGGGCTATAAAGGAACTACAGCACGGTCACATGACTTCACGTCACCACCGCTAAGCTAAAGGTGGCTAATGGGCTATAAAGGAACTATAGCACGGTCACATGACTTCACGTCACCACCGCTAAGCTAAAGGCGGCTAATGTTGGGCTATAAAGAAACTAAAGCACGGTCACATGACTTCACGTCACCACCGCTAAGCTAAAGGTGGCTAATGTTGGGCTATAAAGGAACTATAGCACGGTCACATGACTTCACGTCACCACCGCTAAGCTAAAGGTGGCTAATGTTGGGCTATAAAGGAACTATA
>JAAKFY010000006.1:3536062-3568562 GCA_011823955.1 Dissostichus mawsoni | reverse complement strand
ACTTCTCAAAATTCTGACTCTTTTTAGAAAATTTCAAAAGTTAGATTTTTTTAATGAGAATGTCAAGTTTGATTTTTTATGAACATGTCTGACTTTTTTTCCTAATCCGTCTATTTCCCAATTTTTTTTGAAAATCTCAACATTCGGACTCTTTTCTGACTGAGTACAGTAGAATATAATAATATATGACAAACAGGAGAGCTGTGCAGATTTAAAAAGAGCTAGTGTCGAGCAGAAATGTGGAGAACTATCAAAGTTCTATTCGCTGCAATAAACCAGGAGTGTAAATAAAACAGACTTCAGGAAAATAAGGGAGTTGACCTCATGGTTTAAAAAATTAAACCACATTTCACACACAGCGACACGTCATAATATTCTATACACTGAGGCTCTGAGTGTCAGCCCTGCAGTCTTCCTCTCAGCACAGACTTTCACAACCTCTCTATTCTGAACATCTCAAAGTCTGACTTTTTTCTCATAATTCGCTTTTTCCAACATTTCTGACTTTTTCTAAAAATCGCAAAATTCTGACTTTTTCTGAAAATCTCAAAAATCTGTCTTTTCCCCAAATTCTGACTTCTAAAAAAGAAATATCAATACATTTACATTTTTCGAAAAAAAACTCATTCTGAAAATTTCTGAAAATCTGAGTCATTATTTTTTTACAAAATCTGCAAATTCTGTATTTTTCAAAAATGTCTGCCTTTTTCTGAAAATCTCAAAAATCTGTCTTTTCCCCAAATTCTGATTTTTTCTCAAAATTCTGACTTTTTTCTCAAAATTCTGACTTTTCTCAAAATTCTGACTTCAGCAAAAATAATGGAGTTGACCTCAAGGTTTGAAGAAATTTGAAATATAAGGTTTATACAACATTTGACACACAGCGACATGTCATAATATTCTATAAACGCTTCTCTGATCCCTGCAGAATCTTTCAAAGTCTGACTTTTCTTCTCATATTTCTCCTTTTTTAGTCGTGCACAGTCTTCCTCTCAGCACAGACGTTCACAGCCTCTCAGCTCCACACTGACAGCGCCGCGGTTAGCAGCTAAAGGTTACAGCACACAACCGTGAGAGACTCCAGCTCTGTCAAAAGACAATTTGTTCTCTCTCTCTGACAAGAAGCAGAATGAAAGGTTGAAATTAAAATAAAGCACACAATAGACCTCTCATGCCGCGACACGCAGAAGTTATGAAACGTTCAGTGTTTCTGAAACACAAGACAGCGACTCAGTGTGTGACACAAAAACACGTCAGTGCTCATGATTTAATTCAAGAGCATCCCATAATAATGTACAGAGTCTGGTTTATAATCATGATACAGTATGTGGGCGCTTCAGAGGAGAACAAAGATCTTTCTATGGAAAAGTTTATTAACACAGTGTCAAAAAAACTGGTATAAGTAAATAAAAAAAGTTTGCTATTCAATTAATTTTTTCTACATTTTTTTAATTATTGAAATATACTTATATATTTCAAATGTTCTTTTTTGATCTTTCAACATTTTGAATTTTACTTTGAATTTTGAACTTTTTAAAATGTTAAATATTTGAATGTTTACATTTTTAAAATGTTTTAATATTTTAAATTCTTTAACTTTTTTTCATTTTTTAATTCATAGTGTACGGGTCTTTTTTTGTTATGTTTTTTTTTTGGTAGGCGAGGGGTTATATCATATCCTAAAAAATAAATGATAGATATTTTTTTGATTTTGTATTATTAATGTGTATATTTAAAGTAACTACATTTTTCAATAACTTCAGTTTCAATTTCAATAATTGCCTCAGCTTAAAAGTCTAAATAGAGAATAATGAAGAAGGGCTCCAGAGAGAAGAGGACGAGGATGGAAACACTGAATAATGAAATCAAAATGAAGTAAAGAGACGGAGAACGAAGAGAAAAACATGAAATCACCTGAAGCTGATCCTGTTGCTGCAGGTTCAGAGCAACGGTTCAATTACACAGTGAGTGAATCCTTTGTGTGTGTGTGTGTGTGTGTGTGTGTGTGTGTGTGTGTGTGTGTGTGTGTGTGTGTGTGTGTGTGTCACCTGGAGCATCAATATCTCCTGCTTAATGAGCGACTGCATTTGATTACAGCCAGTTCAGACATGTTTAGATCAAATAATCTCAAATGAATTCATCCTAATATTAAATGTCCTTTTTAAAGTAAACATAACATGTGATAAAGATTAGAGACGTGTGCAAAATCTGCAGGTAAATCTGATCACAGGTAGGTCAAAACTCAGGCCTGCTGGTTCCTTCTGCTCACAGGTTTCATTTGTGTGCACTATAGGTTTTAGTGCATGTAAATGGTCTGCGAAGGCTAAAATCCATGTGTTTGAGTTTCTCAAAAATGTCTATAACACACTACAGGAAAGGGAAAAGCAGCGCCTTTTGACATATAAATAATTACTTATTAAAGTTGAAATAGTCATATTTAGCCACTCAGAGACTCATGAACTCAAACAGGTTTTCCCATCATGCACTCTGCCTCTCAGTGACCCAGATGGTGACCTGATTTAAATCCCAACACAGAAACTAGAAAGAGACTCTGACCTAAAACTCTTTCAGATCTGCAGGATCCTTCTTCTTCAATCAGGAGAGACGGTTTTGATGAAAGAATTGCCAGGAATACACAAATGAATGTAATGGAGTTTTGGCGAGTAGGCCCCGTTGTGCAGGAGTATCATTCGGGAGGGGAGAACCGATCCGATGAAATCCCCCGGGGTCTAGACCCTGGTGGTGGTGAATGGATAGTTGGGGTCGGTCTGAAGGGGAGGGGCTTAGCTTGACCCGGTGGTGGTGAATGGATAGTTGGGGTCGGTCTGAAGGGGAGGGGCTTAGCTTGACCTGGATTCAGAGGGACAGGAGGTGCAAAGGGGTGGAGGGGGGTTGCGTCGAGTCACCTGAAATGACAGCTGTCAGAGGGGGGAGAGCAGATTTAAAAGAGTTAGCGGAGCGCTATGATAGGCTTGTGAGATAGAGCGAAGTGATTGGTTAAGCTGGGGAGTGACGCCCCCGATCACTTATTGAGAGGAGAGAGAGTAGTAACATAGAAATAGTAAAGAATGAGAAAGACGGTTTCCTGGTTGAACTTGCAAATAAATAAAATAAACACAGACATCGAAGTGAGTACTATATTATATATACATTGGTTTGTTTGTTAATACTTAGTAAACTCAGTCAATTAAATGGGGCCAAAGCATCAAAAACACACAACTCAAATAATAAAAAATAAACGTTTAAAGTAAATAAATAAAAATAATTCATAATACAAAATATATAAATTAAAAATGAATACATATATGTTAAATAAATGAAAATAAAGTAATAATATAATTATAATAAAAATATATAAAAAAAGTAATAATAATTAAATAATATGGTAAAAATAAATAAAATACAAATCATAATAAATAATAATATACAAAAAAGATGTATTCAAAATAAATAATAAAAATATAATAAATAAAATAATAATAATAGACATACAGTATGTAAAATAATAATAATAATAATAGTAAGGAAATAGGATAATTTAGAAGATATGTTTGAAATGTTTTGGCATTTCATTCGATAAACAAAAAATATCTGAAAAACAGAAAACAGAAGAAGCTCTGCTGACTTCTTGTCTCGTGAACAGATGACTCAGTCGGACGACTTCCTGTTTCACCCACCGGCTGTTTACATGATACTGATACTGATGATGAGGAGCTTGAATCTTCCAGAGACAAAGAGGAAGGTCAGGGGATTTTCAACTGAGTTTAAAAACCACAAATTAAAGAGAGAGAAACCGTCCTGTTATGAGAGGTTTCAATGAGCTTCTGAGGGAAGAGTGTCATATGTTCACACTTAAAGAGGCCCTATTCTGCCTGTTATCTCTTTAACTGTGAAAATATGCCACTCTTCCCTCTGAAGCTCATTGAAACATCTCCTAACGTCTGGAGCTCAACGTGTGAACAGGACGTTTTCTCTCTCTTTGATTTGTGGTTTTTAAACTCAGTGGAAAATCCCCTGACCTTCCTCTTTGTCTCTGGACAATCATCACCATCATCATCATCATCATCATCATCATCATCATCATCAGTATCATGTAAACAGAAGTGGGTGAAACAGGAAGTGGTAACAATTATTTAGTTTCTCAAAATGTTGACTTTTTCTGAAAATCTTTTCCCCAAAATTCTGAAAAAATAAAAATGCAGATATTTTTCCAAAAAAATGGCTCTTCCCAAAATGTGGAGTTTTTCTGTACTTTTTTATAAAATCTAAAAATTCTGTATTTTTCAATAATAATTTGTCTTTTTTCCCAAAATAATAGTTTTTCTGTTTAGGTTTTCTCTCGCCTGTAGTGTGTTATATTACATTACATGTCATTTGTTAGACGCTTTTATCCAAAGCGACTACCATACATTCAGTACTGTGGGCAAGCCCCACAGGAGCAAGTGTCTTGCCCAGGGACACAATGACATGCTGACTGCAGTGGGACTCGAACTTGCTACCCCTGATTCCAAGTCCAGCACACTATCCACTGAGCCACAGCCTCCACGGTCTGCAGAGGCTAAAATCCCTGTGTTCGTCCAGAGGGACTTTCTCTCTGCACATCGTAGAATAAACTCAGCATTAAACAGGTGAATAAATCTGTATAAATGTCTCAATGAGATTTAATGCGTATTTATTAACAGACTAACATTTTAAAATGTCAACATAAACACATTTAAATTACTCAAAAATAATACAAATACAAGTATGGATGAATAAATTAATATAAAAAAGTCGGGTGACACGCAAACAGAAATAACTTCTACGTTAAATCTATTTAAATAGTTCCACAGCACTGAAATAAAGGGGGTTTTATGGCCATTTCTTACACTCATACAACAAAATATATTTTATCATCAGAGTAAAAAACAGATATGGGGCGAAGCCTGCGAGCTAATTCAGGCAGTCAACTCGAGCACTTATGCTGCATTCATAACGCCCCTTGCCACCAGTGGCGGATTTAGGATTGTAGGAGATCCGGGGCTAGCCACAATTTTGAAGTTGTTGAGCGGGGGTGGGGGGGGGGGGGGGGGGGGGGGTGAACTGTGGACTCGCCGGAGCCTCGCAGCGGGGGTAGTACGCAGACTACTGTCCCGCAGCTGCTGCCTCTCTGTTGGACTCCGGTACTGCACATTACTCACGAGACGTTTCTCAGTGAAACATTCGGGGCTTTTCAGAAAAGATCCGGGGCTTGAGCCCAAGTAGCCACCCCCTAGCGCCGCCACTGCTTGCCACTCTACAACCAACCAAACAGAGTCTCCTTAATATGCCACTCTATTTAACCTGCCAGATATCTCTCTATGCATTGCTTGCTGCTGCTATTGCTGCAGCTACTTCCACGTTGCTGCTGCTTGCCTGCCCCACCACCACCCCAGCTTCCACCTGTAGGCTCGGGGGTTAGTTATTTAATCATCACTCATGGTGCTATGTATATCTGTGGAGTGATGAGGCCCGAGCCTATAGACGCCAAACTCAAACTATATGCTGCTTCTAATAAACATGTTAAAGAAACACGTGAGTTGTCTGACTGAACTAAATTAATTGTAAATATGAAGTGCAAAATGCGTGTGTGTATTCACCTTTTAGAGACAGAATGAGTTCATTCACGAACTGTTACTGACATGTTTCAATATAGAAATTCAATATGGTTATGAAAATTTCAAAAGTAAAATTTCTTTATGAAAATGTCTGACTTTTTTCTCCTAATCCGTCGATTTCCCCCAAAAATTCAGACTTTTTGGGAAATCTCAACATTCAGACTCGTAAAAAAAAACATGAAAACTTCCAAAGGGGAATCGCCAGTCTAAATACCATGTGTGTATTTAAAGTGGTGTGGCGCCCTCTGCAGGCCCAATGCAGAGCCTGCAAGTGCGAAAAGAAAAAGTGGCATCAGTAAAGTCTAGTCATCCTTAGACTCATGTTAGCCACAAAACACGCCTGTAGTCAAATTAAATACAAAATGGATGAAGGAAATACACAGTCCAAAGTTCTGTACTTAATGAGTATTTCTATAAACTTTATTTACCATTTTATGTGTCATAATACTTCTACTCCACTACGTCTTTGATTTGATTATTAGTCTTTTAACTCCACTATAGAGTAAAACAATGTGTTGCTTTTTACAAATAAAAAACATATGCTGATGCAGTAGCGCACTAAAAAAAGTAAATCAAATTGTCAAACATCAAAGGTTAAGCCATGTCTTTTGTGCTGAAAACTAAATAATGGTGTAAATTATTACAATAATAAAGAGCTGTAAAGATCAGATGTCTCATTTTTATGGTTTCTTTAAGCTTCACTGGAGTTCTCTCAATCACTTCTTCTCTGGTTATTTAATGGCACATACGGGAGAATTAACTAGATCAACTGAACTCATATTTAGAAACAGGAGTAGTAAAACCAGCATTCTCTTTGTCATTTTCCTGGCAATGGGTACTTTTCCAACCTGCAATCAATATGCCCCTATGCATGTGTGCTTTACACTGTTAGCGCTTTAGACCCCGTCCACACGGAGACGAAACGGGTTGTATCCGCTACAGTTCTCTATCGTATAGACGGTTCGTCCACACGAGGCCGACACGGAAACGCGATAACGGCTCCCAAGGTGGGTAGATCTGCGGACGAAACGGCTCCGTGTGTACGCCCTATACGACCATTTCCTGATAACGATGAAGTCATAGCCCCGCCTCTCCTGCTCACCCCGGCGTCATTGCTGATGTGTTTCGCCAACAACAACAAATGGCGGATCACAGGGTTGCGTTCGTGCTCCCGACGCTACTGACCATGCTACAGATGTTACAACATCTACAGCTCCTCGACCACAACCATCAGCAACAAGTGGACCTGGAGAACTACATGAACTACATGTTGCTAAATCCACCGCGGAGAATAACCAGAAGGGCAACCAGGCAACCATGGCAACCATGCTCGGGGGTCTTATTCGCTGCTTTTGGTGTATTTTGTGGCGAAGTACAGCGCCACTTACAGGCCCGGCATATGTACTACAGCGCCTCCAGCGGGTCGAGCGGTCGTGTGGACGGAGACATTTCTTGAGCCGATTCCGTGTGGACGGAAGACTTTTTTTAAATCGACTTGGTTCGTTTTCATTTTCGTGTGGATGGGGCCTTAGACACCTCTCCCTTTTAACATTAAATATTCAACTTTGCTTTTAAAATGTTTGACTTGGAAAGTGGGAGCTAGCAAGCTAGGCTAACTGGCTTCAAAGCATAGAAAAATAACCAGTCAAAAAAACCACACATGAGTTTTTATATCCATATAACATTTTATTTATTTACTTTTTAAAAACAAAACAAAACCTCATTGTTTTTAAATGCAGTGATGAGTCTTTGCTTCCTGTCTGGGTGTGATGCATGATGCATGATGAGAAACATACCTACAGCCTGTGATTGCAATAAAGAAGCTCCATTGGCGGACATTTTGTCGGCCCAGAAACCATTGGTTTAACGTCACCGATTCAAAGTGAAAGCTTATTTAACGCAGGGTGACGCTTCAGTAGGGTGTAAACATGGAAGTATACAAAATATTTTATAAATATACGGCAGAGAAAACAAGAAAAATATAAATACGTCTTGTTTTCCTGTGTGTGTGTGTGTGTGTGTGTGTGTGTGTGTGTGTGTGTGTCTGCAGAGAGGGAGCGGAAAAACAAAGAGGTCGAACGATGATGCTTCCTTGATTTTTTCGCGCCGAGATAAAACATAGTCTATACAAACAAGTAAGAGGAGGATAAGAAGCAACACATTTATAATCCTTATGTGAGCGAGGAGGAAGAGAGGTTACACGAGGACAGAAGAAGAAGTAGAGGAAACAGGAAGTCACAGCCCTGTGTCGTTATAAGTGGGCGTGGCCACCTTCAGGATGCTCTGAGCGTTTTCCTCCAGCAGGGGGCGCCACTTCACCTCCCCCGACAGCATCAGGTCCTCCCCGTCCAGAGCGTCGATGAACTGCATCTGCACACATTATAATAAAAAGATGCACTTATACAGCACTTCTCATACTTCACGTGCAGCTCAAAGTGCTTTACAACACATCACAAGTTCAAAATGCACAACGAAACGCACAGGACATTATATTTGTAAGAGCCAAAATGCTTGTTTTGCTATTGCTTATTATTATTATTATTATTATAATCTTTATTTCAGTTTACACCTCGTTTAATTCTCATTTGTTATCACTTCTGGCAATTGTCACGTGGGTGTGGATTATTGGTCATTAGGTCGCCGGTTGGATGACGTAGAGGAGAGGGTGAATTAGCTCGCAAACAACTTTTAGCCTCTCAGCGGCACAACTCATAGGAGTTGTTGCCGCTATAATATTAATAAAACTTTATTTATAGAGCACTTTCATACATCGACAAATCACAAGTAAAAAATACACAACAAGAATTCCCCTCAGATCAGATGTTAAGACCTTTACTACGGACATTCCCGAAATCTGATTCAGGGGCCGATAGGTCAAGGATGCAGACTTGTGATTTCCTTAAACCCGCCCTTCTATCGCTTAAGCCCCACCTCCTTGTTTTAAGCCCCGCCTCCAATGCGCATCACGGCTCATTCAAGTGATTAGAGGGGCGAAAAAATAAGTCTTTTAATTATTTAAATAATGGCTACTTAAGTGGGAAGTGGATTAAGCTGAAAAAAAATAGGTCAGCCGAGTTACAGACGTCAATGGTACAACAGTGTTTTTGGTCGAAAAATGACGTATTGGAAGTTGTAGTACCACCGTTTGGCCACTACAGACATTCCCAAAATCTGATTCAGGGCCGATTGGTCAAGGATGCAGACTTGTGTTTTTCTTAAGCCCCGCCCACCTAGCAGTTAAGCCCCCTCCTTGTTTTAAGCCCCGCCTCCAATGCGCGTCACAGCTCATTCAAGTGATTAGAGGGGCGAAAAAATAAGTCTTTTAATTATTTAAATAACCGCTTTTTTTAAGTGTATGTAATGGGAAGTTGATTAAGCTTTAAAAAAAAAAGGCCTGCTGATTTACTGATGTCTATTTCTTGATGTAAGTCAATGGGAACAATTATTTTGGGCCCAGTGACGTTACGGACTGACACGGAAGTTGTAGTACCGCAGTTTGGCCACTACGAATATTTGCAACATGTTGATGCGTAGTTGGGCAAGAAACGTAACCCTGGTTGTTCCAGATGGCATACGGTGTGTGTGTGTGTGTGTGTGTGTTGTGTGTGTGTTTTTAAACGTTCCTGGAAAAGGTTTTCATGGCAGCCTCAACATATTTAAATACAGTCCTCTTCACGTTTAGCTGAGAAATGTGCACATCATGTAAAGAGACTGTGTTTTCCTTCTACTCAGTGAATTACCGTGACCAGAAGTGTGTATGTGTTTGTGTTACATTAAAGTACACACACACACACACACTTCCACATTCAGGGAAGTGTGTCATTTGTTTGTTTTCTGACGCAACACTCTAAACTCACACACACACAGTTTGTTGGCTGATTGAGTCGGACACTGCTTCCATGACCTTTAACAAAGGTGTGTGTGTGTGTGTGTGTGTGTGTGTGTGTGTGTGTGTTGCCTCTAAGCTAATGAAAGATGACATTTCTCAATTTTTTTTAAAGGTTTTTCTAATACTTTTATTAAACAGCTCTATATTTGCTCCTATTTTACAACCTCATTCCTCTGTGTGTGTTTCTGTATGAACCGCGGCTGCACAATTAATCAAAATATAATAATCGCATTTGTGGAATATGCAAATCGCAGGAGATTAAATATGTGTAAATAGGAATCTGAAGGAAGTCCAGCGTTTCTGTTATTTGGTATTAAGTGCACTTTACAGCAGACTATTTACATGCACTAACCCCACACCCCCAGGAGAGGGAACGCCACTAAAAACACAGTATTTCCTTCTGAAACGACTTGGCGTGGAGGTAAATAAAAACAACATCAAATGGACACACTACAGTCCAGGCGTCTGATTGGTTCTGAGCGGCTGCACTCACCTGTTTGCGCACGTACTGCACCATGAGCTCCAGCTGTTTGGGGTCTTCACACTCTTTACTGAACAGATTCCTCCACAGAGCTGCAGCCAGCACACAGTCATCAGACAGCACGCCCTATACACACACACACACACACACACACACACACACACACACACACACACACACACACACACACACACACACACACACACACACACACACACACACACACACACACACACACACACACACACACACACACACACACAACACACACACACACACACACACACACACACACACACACACACACACACACACACACACACACACACACACACACACACACACACACACACACACACACACACACACACACACACACACACACACACACACACACAACACACACACACACACACACACACACACACACACACACACACACACACACACACACACACACACACACACACACACACACACACACACACACACTTATTACACACATTCACTGATATTGATATCAAGGTTAAACACAATCTGCTTTATGAGCAATTATTGACGGCAAAATCTATGCCAAGCAACTGTAATTTGTAATGTATTTTAAGTTATTTTTTGCAAGGACATTCTGTACTGTACATTTGAATTATAATAATAAAATACCGTAATATAGCATACAGTTGTATTAGGTTTACAGCATATCTGTTGTTTTTAATGTTAATTACGGTAACCTGGCTTACAATTATTTTAAAAGTTTGTTAAATGTGCATACCGTAAACAGAAACAGTTAGAAATGTGAAATGTACGGTTGCCAAAGAAGTAAACCGTAACCTCTTATACGTTTTTACCCCGAACATTTTTACGGGGAAGTTTCGGCAACACCAGCTGCCGGTAATTTACCGTAAACGTCACGTTTGTTTTTTACAGTGTAGGGTATAAGGGACGCTGCGCCCTCAAACCAAAATGCAGATTTCCCGCGTAAAATGTTAAAGTGATGCCAGAAAGCAATATTTCTGTTCGTCAAAAACTGTGTAATTACTCCAGAAATATGAGTATCAAACAGAGCGTCAGACGGCAGAGACAGCTCCGAATAAATACTATAATTTTCTAGATAAACCCCTGATTATTATTGAGAAATATAATATTAATATATATAAACATAGCACGTGGAAGTAAGAATGTGCAATAAAAGAATGTTTTAAGTTATTTGTATAAACATCAAATTAAGTTCAAATGTTCCTATTGAAGTAAATATACAATATTAATATTACGATATAAACTTGTGTATAAAAACACTGTATATATTGTAATAGACACCGATTTTTGTATGTTATATATTCTAGTACTGCTGGTACTGGTGCCTCTCTGCATGAATGGATGAACGACTCGTAGTATTTAAAGAGCTTTGAGGGTTCGAAAAGACCTGATAAAGAGATTTAGAAGTACAGTCCATTTACAATAGTACCAATAAATACAATATTCTGATTATTCGGATTTCTCACCTCATCATATCCAAATATTGCAGCGTAAAACGTCTCCGTCATCGACGTCATTCCCTCCTTTCTGTGGCTGGAGTCGACCTAAAGAAACCGTATGAAGAGAGAAGTGAAACACGTTAAATACGGAGTTATGACAGGAACATTCGACTGCATGGTGGCACCAAAGTAAAGGTCAGAGGATCAATGAAAGCTTCAGGGTCTATCCTCTGGAAACCATGAACGTCAGAATTAAACGCTGTGCTGATAAGTTAAAGTCCTCAGGTGATAATGACCCGCTCGCTGTGCTTCATCACGTATTACTTACACATTAACATTTAGTGTCCCCTGGTCTCCCAGCTGTGTGCGTCACTCTTTAGTGTCCCCTGGTCTCCCAGCTGTGTGCATCACTCTTTAGTGTCCCCTGGTCTACAGCTGTGTGCGTCACTCTTTAGTGTCCCCTGGTCTCCCAGCTGTGTGCGTCACTCTTTAGTGTCCCCTGGTCTCCCAGCTGTGTGTGTCAGTCTTTAGTGTCCCCTGGTCTCCCAGCTGTGTGCGTCACTCTTTAGTGTCCCCTGGTCTCCCAGCTGTGTGCGTCAGTCTTTAGTGTCCCCTGGTCTCCCAGCTGTGTGCGTCAGTCTTTAGTGTCCCCTGGTCTCCCAGCTGTGTGTGTCAGTCTTTAGTGTCCCCTGGTCTCCCAGCTGTGTGCGTCAGTCTTTAGTGTCCCCTGGTCTCCCAGCTGTGTGTGTCAGTCTTTAGTGTCCCCTGGTCTTTCAGCTGTGTGTGTCAGTCTTTAGTGTCCCCTGGTCTCCTAGCTGTGTGTGTCAGTCTTTAGTGTCCCCTGGTCTCCCAGCTGTGTGCGTCACTCTTTAGTGTCCCCTGGTCTCTCAGCTGTGTGCGTCACTCTTTAGTGTCCCCTGGTCTCCCAGCTGTGTGCGTCAGTCTTTAGTGTCCCCTGGTCTCTCAGCTGTGTGTCAGTCTTTAGTGTCCCCTGGTCTCCCAGCTGTGTGCGTCAGTCTTTAGTGTCCCCTGGTCTCTCAGCTGTGTGTCAGTCTTTAGTGTCCCCTGGTCTCCCAGCTGTGTGCGTCACTCTTTAGTGTCCCCTGGTCTCTCAGCTGTGTGCGTCACTCTTTAGTGTCCCCTGGTCTCCCAGCTGTGTGCGTCAGTCTTTAGTGTCCCCTGGTCTCTCAGCTGTGTGTGTCAGTCTTTAGTGTCCCCTGGTCTCCCAGCTGTGTGCGTCAGTCTTTAGTGTCCCCTGGTCTCCCAGCATTGTGTGTCAGTCTTTAGTGTCCCCTGGTCTTTCAGCTGTGTGTGTCAGTCTTTAGTGTCCCCTGGTCTCCCAGCTGTGTGTGTCAGTCTTTAGTGTCCCCTGGTCTCCCAGCTGTGTGCGTCACTCTTTAGTGTCCCCTGGTCTCTCAGCTGTGTGCGTCACTCTTTAGTGTCCCCTGGTCTCCCAGCTGTGTGCGTCAGTCTTTAGTGTCCCCTGGTCTCTCAGCTGTGTGTGTCAGTCTTTAGTGTCCCCTGGTCTCTCAGCTGTGTGTCTAAATCTAATAGTCCCCTCGATGTGTTTGGAGATTGACATGTTTACAAAGCAGCAGTCTGATATAGAGAAATAACACACCTTGGAATAAACAACGACCAATCAGACTCAAGCGTTCAGCAAAACAAGAAGCAGACATGAACTGATTACTTTTCAACAGCATGCTAATAGCAGTTAATGCAAATAACAACGCTGCACACAAACAGAGTAAAGTGTGTGTTCCTACACACACACACACACACACACACACACACACACACACACACACACACCACACACACACACACACACACACACACACCACACACACACACACACACACACACACACACACACACACACACACACACCACACACACACACACACACACACACACACACACACACACACACACACACACACACACACACCACACACACACACACACACACACACACACACACACACACACACACACACAGCAGAGCGGTGTGTGTTTCATCTGGTCCAACAGGAATTATGAACATGGAGAAAATGAGCAATGTTTTTACTGCTGCTAACACAATTAGCATGAAACCTGAGAGCAGCTCCAATCACTGCTGTGTGTGTGTGTGTGTGTGTGTGTGTGTGTGTGTGTGTGTATGTGTGTGTGTTGTGTGTGTGTGTGTGTGTGTGTGTGTGTCTGTGTGTGTTGTGGAAATAGTCACATGGTGTTCCTGGAATACAGACATCAGACTGCGCTGCTATGTTTAGATATACTGACCCTATGTGTCGGTATGCTGTGCATCAGGACGTGTGTGTGTGTGTGTGTGTGTGTGTGTGGTGTGTGTGTAGGTGTGGTTTATATACTATGTGTACGACATGTGTTCATAATGCAGATGCTGTCATATGATCTAAGTTCAATCCTGCTAAATGACTTTCTTATTACCGTGAAGCTGTAAACACACACATGTTAAAAGATGGCTCGCTGATCACCTGCTACCAGTTGAGTAATAGTGAATAACTAAAAGATACAAAATCATATTTTGCAAACAATATTTTTGTCTCAAGCTACTGACATTTAGAGGAAACATGCGCAGCGTTTACTAAAAGCTGCAGAAACCAAACGCTGCAAAAGGTCAAAACACAACGGAGACCAGGGGACACTAAAGAGTGACGCACACAGCTGGAGACCAGGGGACACTAAAGAGTGACGCACACAGCTGGGAGACCAGGGGACACTAAAGACTGACGCACACAGCTGGGAGACCAGGGGACACTAAAGAGTGACGCACACAGCTGGGAGACCAGGGGACAATAAAGAGTGACGCACACAGCTGGGAGACCAGGGGACACTAAAGAGTGACGCACACAGCTGGGAGACCAGGGGACACTAAAGAGTGACGCACACAGCTGGGAGACCAGGGGACACTAAAGAGTGACGCGCACAGCTGTGAGACCAGGGACACTAAAAAGTGACGCCCACAGCTGTGAGACCAGGGGACACTAAAGAGTGACGCACACAGCTGGAGACCAGGGGACACTAAAGAGTGACGCACACAGCTGGAGACCAGGGGACACTAAAGAGTGACGCACACAGCTGGAGACCAGGGGACACTAAAGAGTGACGCACACAGCTGGGAGACCGGGGATACTAAAGAGTGACGCACACAGCTGGGAGACCGGGGGACACTAAAGAGTGACGCACACAGCTGGAGACCAGGGGACAATAAAGAGTGACGCACACAGCTGGGAGACCAGGGGACACTAAAGAGTGACGCGCACAGCTGGGAGACCAGGGGACACTAAAAAGTGACGCACACAGCTCGGAGACCAGGGGACACTCAAGAGTGACGCACACAGCTGGGAGACCGGGGGACGCTAAAGAGTGACGCACACAGCTGGGAGACCGGGGGACACTAAAGAGTGACGCACTCCGTTGTGTTTTGAGCTTCTTGCAGCATTTGGTTTCTGCAGCTTTTAGTAAATGCTGCATGTTTCCTCAAGTTGCTGAATGTTCTCTAAACGCTGCATGTCTCCTCAAGCTGCTGAATGTTCTCTAAACGCTGCATGTCTCCTCAAGTTGCTGAATGTTCTCTAAATGCTGCATGTCTCCTCAAGCTGCTGAATGTTCTCTAAATGCTGCATGTTTCCTCAAGTTGCTGAATGTTCTCTAAATGCTGCATGTCTCCTCAAGCTGCTGAATGTTCTCTAAATGCTGCATGTCTCCTCAAGCTGCTGAATGTTCTCTAAATGCTGCATGTCTCCTCAAGCTGCTGAATGTTCTCTAGATGCTGCATGTCTCCTCAAGCTGCTGAATGTTCTCTAAATGCTGCATGTCTCCTCAAGTTGCTGAATGTTCTCTAAATGCTGCATGTCTCCTCAAGCTGCTGAATGTTCTCTAAATGCTGCATGTCTCCTCAAGTTGCTGAATGTTCTCTAAATGCTGCATGTCTCCTCAAGTTGCTGAATGTTCTCTAAATGCTGCATGTCTCCTCAAGTTGCTGAATGTTCTCTAAATGCTGCATGTCTCCTCAAGCTGCTGAATGTTCTCTAGATGCTGCATGTCTCCTCAAGCTGCTGAATGTTCTCTAGATGCTGCATGTCTCCTCAAGTTGCTGAATGTTCTCTAAATGCTGCATGTCTCCTCAAGTTGCTGAATGTTCTCTAAATGCTGCATGTCTCCTCAAGTTGCTGAATGTTCTCTAAATGCTGCATGTTTCCTCAAGTTGCTGAATGTTCTCTAAACGCTGCATGTCTCCTCAAGTTGCTGAATGTTCTCTAAATGCTGCATGTTTCCTCAAGTTGCTGAATGTTCTCTAAACGCTGCATGTCTCCTCAAGTTGCTGAATGTTCTCTAGATGCTGCATGTCTCCTCAAGTTGCTGAATGTTCTCTAAATGCTGCATGTTTCCTCAAGTTGCTGAATGTTCTCTAAACGCTGCATGTCTCCTCAAGTTGCTGAATGTTCTCTAGATGCTGCATGTCTCCTCAAGTTGCTGAATGTTCTCTAAATGCTGCATGTCTCCTCAAGTTGCTGAATGTTCTCTAAATGCTGCATGTCTCCTCAAGGTGCTGAATGTTCTCTAAATGCTGCATGTCTCCTCAAGTTGCTGAATGTTCTCTAAATGCTGCATGTCTCCTCAAGGTGCTGAATGTTCTCTAATGCTGCATGTCTCCTCAAGCTGCTGAATGTTCTCTAGATGCTGCATGTCTCCTCAAGTTGCTGAATGTTCTCTAGATGCTGCATGTCTCCTCAAGTTGCTGAATGTTCTCTAAATGCTGCATGTCTCCTCAAGTTGCTGAATGTTCTCTAAATGCTGCATGTCTCCTCAAGTTGCTGAATGTTCTCTAAATGCTGCATGTCTCCTCAAGTTGCTGAATGTTCTCTAAATGCTGCATGTCTCCTCAAGTTGCTGAATGTTCTCTAAATGCTGCATGTCTCCTCAAGTTGCTGAATGTTCTCTAAACGCTGCATGTCTCCTCAAGTTGCTGAATGTTCTCTAAATGCTGCATGTCTCCTCAAGTTGCTGAATGTTCTCTAAATGCTGCATGTCTCCTCAAGTTGCTGAATGTTCTCTAGATGCTGCATGTCTCCTCAAGTTGCTGAATGTTCTCTAAATGCTGCATGTCTCCTCAAGTTGCTGAATGTTCTCTAAACGCTGCATGTCTCCTCAAGTTGCTGAATGTTCTCTAAATGCTGCATGTTTCCTCAAGTTGCTGAATGTTCTCTAAATGCTGCATGTCTCCTCAAGTTGCTGAATGTTCTCTAGATGCTGCATGTCTCCTCAAGTTGCTGAATGTTCTCTAAACGCTGCATGTCTCCTCAAGCTGCTGAATGTTCTCTAGATGCTGCATGTCTCCTCAAGTTGCTGAATGTTCTCTAAATGCTGCATGTCTCCTCAAGTTGCTGAATGTTCTCTAGATGCTGCATGTCTCCTCAAGCTGCTGAATGTTCTCTAAATGCTGCATGTCTCCTCAAGCTGCTGAATGTTCTCTAAACGCTGCATGTCTCCTCAAGTTGCTGAATGTTCTCTAAATGCTGCATGTCTCCTCAAGCTGCTGAATGTTCTCTAAATGCTGCATGTCTTCTCAAGTTGCCGAATGTTCTCTAAATGCTGCATGTCTCCTCAAGCTGCTGAATGTTCTCTAAATGCTGCATGTCTCCTCAAGCTGCTGAATGTTCTCTAGATGCTGCATGTCTCCTCAAGTTGCTGAATGTTCTCTAAATGCTGCATGTCTCCTCAAGCTGCTGAATGTTCTCTAAATGCTGCATGTCTCCTCAAGTTGCTGAATGTTCTCTAAATGCTGCATGTCTCCTCAAGCTGCTGAATGTTCTCTAAATGCTGCATGTTTCCTCAAGCTGCTGAATGTTCTCTAAATGCTGCATGTCTCCTCAAGCTGCTGAATGTTCTCTAAATGCTGCATGTCTCCTCAAGCTGCTGAATGTTCTCTAAATGCTGCATGTCTCCTCAAGTTGCTGAATGTTCTCTAAATGCTGCATGTCTCCTCAAGCTGCTGAATGTTCTCTAAATGCTGCATGTCTCCTCAAGTTGCTGAATGTTCTCTAAATGCTGCATGTCTCCTCAAGCTGCTGAATGTTCTCTAAATGCTGCATGTCTCCTCAAGCTGCTGAATGTTCTCTAGATGCTGCATGTCTCCTCAAGCTGCTGAATGTTCTCTAAATGCTGCATGTTTCCTCAAGCTGCTGAATGTTCTCTAGATGCTGCATGTCTCCTCAAGGTGCTGAATGTTCTCTAAATGCTGCATGTCTCCTCAAGGTGCTGAATGTTCTCTAAATGCTGCATGTCTCCTCAAGCTGCTGAATGTTCTCTAAATGCTGCATGTTTCCTCAAGCTGCTGAATGTTCTCTAGATGCTGCATGTCTCCTCAAGGTGCTGAATGTTCTCTAAATGCTGCATGTCTCCTCAAGGTGCTAAATGTTCTCTAAATGCTGCATGTCTCCTCAAGCTGCTGAATGTTCTCTAAATGCTGCATGTCTCCTCAAGGTGCTGAATGTTCTCTAAATGCTGCATGTCTCCTCAAGCTGCTGAATGTTCTCAATGGCATGTTCCTCAAGCTGCTGAATGTTCTCTAGATGCTGCATGTCTCCCTCAAGGGCTGAATGTTCTCTAAATGCTGCATGTCTCCTCAAGCTGCTGAATGTTCTCTAGATGCTGCATGTCTCCTCAAGGTGCTGAATGTTCTCTAAATGCTGCATGTCTCCTCAAGTTGCTGAATGTTCTCTAAATGCTGCATGTTTCCTCAAGTTGCTGAATGTTCTCTAAATGCTGCATGTCTCCTCAAGCTGCTGAATGTTCTCTAGATGCTGCATGTCTCCTCAAGTTGCTGAATGTTCTCTAAATGCTGCATGTCTCCTCAAGCTGCTGAATGTTCTCTAAATGCTGCATGTCTCCTCAAGTTGCTGAATGTTCTCTAGATGCTGCATGTCTCCTCAAGCTGCTGAATGTTCTCTAAATGCTGCATGTCTCCTCAAGTTGCTGAATGTTCTCTAGATGCTGCATGTCTCCTCAAGCTGCTGAATGTTCTCTAAATGCTGCATGTCTCCTCAAGGTGCTGAATGTTCTCTAAATGCTGCATGTCTCCTCAAGTTGCTGAATGTTCTCTAAATGCTGCATGTCTCCTCAAGGTGCTGAATGTTCTCTAAATGCTGCATGTCTCCTCAAGCTGCTGAATGTTCTCTAGATGCTGCATGTCTCCTCAAGTTGCTGAATGTTCTCTAGATGCTGCATGTCTCCTCAAGTTGCTGAATGTTCTCTAAATGCTGCATGTCTCCTCAAGTTGCTGAATGTTCTCTAAATGCTGCATGTCTCCTCAAGTTGCTGAATGTTCTCTAAATGCTGCATGTCTCCTCAAGTTGCTGAATGTTCTCTAAATGCTGCATGTCTCCTCAAGTTGCTGAATGTTCTCTAAACGCTGCATGTCTCCTCAAGTTGCTGAATGTTCTCTAAATGCTGCATGTTTCCTCAAGTTGCTGAATGTTCTCTAAATGCTGCATGTCTCCTCAAGTTGCTGAATGTTCTCTAGATGCTGCATGTCTCCTCAAGTTGCTGAATGTTCTCTAAACGCTGCATGTCTCCTCAAGCTGCTGAATGTTCTCTAGATGCTGCATGTCTCCTCAAGTTGCTGAATGTTCTCTAAATGCTGCATGTCTCCTCAAGTTGCTGAACGTTCTCTAGATGCTGCATGTCTCCTCAAGCTGCTGAATGTTCTCTAAATGCTGCATGTCTCCTCAAGCTGCTGAATGTTCTCTAAACGCTGCATGTCTCCTCAAGTTGCTGAATGTTCTCTAAATGCTGCATGTCTCCTCAAGCTGCTGAATGTTCTCTAAATGCTGCATGTCTCCTCAAGTTGCTGAATGTTCTCTAAATGCTGCATGTCTCCTCAAGCTGCTGAATGTTCTCTAAATGCTGCATGTCTCCTCAAGCTGCTGAATGTTCTCTAGATGCTGCATGTCTCCTCAAGTTGCTGAATGTTCTCTAAATGCTGCATGTCTCCTCAAGCTGCTGAATGTTCTCTAAATGCTGCATGTTTCCTCAAGTTGCTGAATGTTCTCTAAATGCTGCATGTCTCCTCAAGCTGCTGAATGTTCTCTAGATGCTGCATGTCTCCTCAAGCTGCTGAATGTTCTCTAGATGCTGCATGTCTCCTCAAGCTGCTGAATGTTCTCTAAATGCTGCATGTCTCCTCAAGCTGCTGAATGTTCTCTAAATGCTGCATGTCTCCTCAAGTTGCTGAATGTTCTCTAAATGCTGCATGTCTCCTCAAGCTGCTGAATGTTCTCTAAATGCTGCATGTTTCCTCAAGCTGCTGAATGTTCTCTAGATGCTGCATGTCTCCTCAAGCTGCTGAATGTTCTCTAAATGCTGCATGTTTCCTCAAGCTGCTGAATGTTCTCTAGATGCTGCATGTCTCCTCAAGGTGCTGAATGTTCTCTAAATGCTGCATGTCTCCTCAAGCTGCTGAATGTTCTCTAAATGCTGCATGTCTCCTCAAGCTGCTGAATGTTCTCTAAATGCTGCATGTCTCCCAAGCTGCTGAATGTTCTCTAGATGCTGCATGTCTCCTCAAGTTGCTGAATGTTCTCTAGATGCTGCATGTCTCCTCAAGGTGCTGAATGTTCTCTAAATGCTGCATGTCTCCTCAAGGTGCTGAATGTTCTCTAAATGCTGCATGTCTCCTCAAGCTGCTGAATGTTCTCTAAATGCTGCATGTCTCCTCAAGGTGCTGAATGTTCTCTAAATGCTGCATGTCTCCTCAAGCTGCTGAATGTTCTCTAAATGCTGCATGTTCCTCAAGCTGCTGAATGTTCTCTAGATGCTGCATGTCTCCTCAAGGTGCTGAATGTTCTCTAAATGCTGCATGTCTCCTCAAGCTGCTGAATGTTCTCTAAATGCTGCATGTTTCCTCAAGGTGCTGAATGTTCTCTAATGCTGCATGTCTCCTCAAGCTGCTGAATGTTCTCTAAATGCTGCATGTCTCCTCAAGCTGCTGAATGTTCTCTAGATGCTGCATGTCTCCTCAAGTGCTGAATGTTCTCTAAATGCTGCATGTCTCCTCAAGCTGCTGAATGTTCTCTAAATGCTGCATGTCTCCTCAAGTTGCTGAATGTTCTCTAGATGCTGCATGTCTCCTCAAGCTGCTGAATGTTCTCTAAATGCTGCATGTCTCCTCAAGTTGCTGAATGTTCTCTAGATGCTGCATGTCTCCTCAAGCTGCTGAATGTTCTCTAAATGCTGCATGCCTCCTCAAGTTGCTGAATGTTCTCTAGATGCTGCATGTCTCCTCAAGTTGCTGAATGTTCTCTAGATGCTGCATGTCTCCTCAAGTTGCTGAATGTTCTCTAAATGCTGCATGCCTCCTCAAGTTGCTGAATGTTCTCTAGATGCTGCATGTCTCCTCAAGCTGCTGAATGTTCTCTAGATGCTGCATGTTTCCTCAAGCTGCTGAATGTTCTCTAAATGCTGCATGTTTCCTCAAGTTGCTGAATGTTCTCTAGATGCTGCATGTCTCCTCAAGTTGCTGAATGTTCTCTAAATGCTGCATGTTTCCTCAAGCTGCTGAATGTTCTCTAAATGCTGCATGTTTCCTCAAGTTGCTGAATGTTCTCTAAATGCTGCATGTCTCCTCAAGTGCTGAATGTTCTCTAAATGCTGCATGTCTCCTCAAGGTGCTGAAGGTTCTCTAAATGCTGCATGTCTCCTCAAGCTGCTGAATGTTCTCTAAATGCTGCATGTGTTGTGAAGTTGCTGAAGATGTTTCTTCATGTGGAACATTTGGGTTTTTATATCTGCATCCTTTCTGAAGCTGCAGCACGTTCACACACAGATCTTACCCCCATGATTTTGCTCCTCTGCTCCACGTCCTCCCACATGGAGTGAACCAGCCAGCGACACATGTACTTCCCCTCTCTGCCCTCCTGACGCATCCGCACCATACACATCCTGCAGAGGACACCAGGACATTACAGAAGGAAACAATAGCCAACATAACGTGTGTGTGTGTGTGTGTATGTGTATGTGTATGTGTATGTGTGTGTGTGTGTGTGTGTGTGTGTGTGTGTGTGTGTGTGTAACTCACCATATATGTAGCTGTGCAACTAAGAACCAGGAGTTCATTGTGTCAGGCAGGGAGCACTCTGAAAAACACACACAGCGTTAAAACACTCACGTGGATGTGTTGTATATGTTTGTAGGATTTAAAGATCTGAAAGTGTTAAAGTTTATTTGTGCCAAACGTTTCAATACTCACTGTCAAAGAACTCGTCGTAGTTGACTCTCTCTACGCAGCACGTGTACATGCGCAACGCAGCAATCTTGATTTTCTGTCAAGACAAAAGAGGCAGATAATATCAGTAGCATCCTTTACATCGGGACCTGACACACACACCACACACACCACACACACACACACACACACCACACACACACACACCACACACAACACACACACACACACACACACACACACACACACACACACACACACACACACACACACACACACACACACACACACACACACACACACACACACACACCACACACACCACACACACACACACACACACACACAACACACACACACACACACACACACACACACACACACACACACACACACACACACACACACACACACACACACACACACACACCACACACACTTTTTATCTCCCATCTTCTCCCCCCTTCCCCTCCATGTTTTCTCCCATCTTCTCCCCCCTTCCCCTCCATGTTTCCTCACCCATTTGTTGTATTTGAGGGGTCCGGTGAAGCCCATGACCTCGATGAGTTTGGTGAACGCTCCCACTTCCTTCCTCTCTGTGCTGCGGCTTCTCGTTCACATTGAAGAGCTGCAGACGCACGGAGGAGAGGAGGATGAAGAACAGGGAAGAGAAAGGTAGGTACGTTTATAGAGCACATGTTCAGACAGAGGCAATTCAAAGTGTTCAACATCAACAAGAAGACAACAGAAAGGAACACCATGGAATAAAATAGTTTAAAAACAACATTGTAAGTACAGTAGGTGCTAAAACAAGGTAAAAGACTTCTGGGTAAGCAGCTGAAAAAAGTAAGGTTTTAAAAGAACTCAATAATAATAGGGAAGAACAGACAAGAAGAGAGGGATGAAGAACAATATCAAAAAGGTGGAAAGTGAAAGAAGACAGTGAGGAAAGGGAAGTGTAGAATAATGATTAAGCACTTTTCATACAGCAGGTGCAGCTCAGAGTGCTTTAACACACGGCACACAATAACAGATTCCCTTCAGATCCAAGACCTTTATGGAGACATGCAGCAACATCTGACGTTTAACACGAGGGGTAAGAGGATGAATCGATTCAACGAAATATAAAAACCTAAAAGGAGCAGGAGCAGCCATCTTGTGTCATCTTTGACCCTCATGCCACATCCGGACTAAAACCACCAGACTCAGAGACAGTTTCATCCCACAGGCTATAGAGCGGTGCAGGGATGACGTGTTTACCCGGAAGGAAGCTGCCGGTTTCCTCGACTAAAAAACATGGGATTTCTCCAGAGGATTTAGGAAAATAGCTGGAAATAAGGTCTGTGGAAAAGGAACCTGTTTGATAAATGCACGTTTTGTTCAGGATAATCTCCACATGTCTACTCTACTTTTATAATTTTCTACTCATAACTCTAAGGGCCAGAAGCAACATGCCAACGTGATGCTATAAAGGAGCTACAGCCGAGTCCAGCAGCACGACTTCAACGTCACGCCAACTTAAGATCCATATTCAAACACACAGATTCTAAATGGTACGAGTTGAAGCGTTTGTTTGAACACTTTGCAGGAGGCAGGTTCTTGCTTTCAAGCAGAACAGGGCAAACAAACTTAGAGGAGTGTTTACGTATTCGGCGTAATGACGTACAACGTCCTCCACGACTTCTGTAGTCCTATTCAGCCACTTGGTAACAACCATCGTTTTTCAAACACGTCAACTCTTCAGAATCCCCAGTGGGGTCACTGCTGATGGATTTAATGTCCTAGAACAAAACGTGATCCGTCTCTGTGTCTCAACCACAGACCTTATTTCAGCTAGTTTCCTAAATCCTATGTAGAAATCCCATTGGCTCTGAGACGAGGGAACAGGAAGTGGTAAAATGCTGACTCACTTCCTGGTTTTAGGACTCATTCCTGCACCACTCTATAAAACTGTTAAACACCTGAACTCTGTTTGTTATCTTGCAATTTACTTTTTATCTAAATAGTTATCACCGTAATAAACCGTATTTAATGTCATCTTGTTCTCTTTTATCTACTTGTCTTTCATCCTTTCTTTATAACTGATGCTGTTGATGTGTTGTGATTTTAGAGGTGTCTATTATCAGCTGGAAATTAGCATGTTGGCTAAAGCTAATGCTCCATTTACTGTGTTTAGTGACAGTTGATCAATGGGGACTGTCCACGACAACATCAACAAATAGACTAAACTAAATATCACCACCTTCAAAACAACCTGGGCCATGACGGAGAAAGACATGGGGACAGGGCATGATGACGGAGAAAGACATGGGGACAGGGCATGATGACGGAGAAAGACATGGGGACAAGGCATGATGACGGAGAAAGACACGGGGACAGGGCATGATGGCGGAGAAAGACACGGGACAGGGCATGATGGCGGAGAAAGACACGGGTACAGGGCATGATGACGGAGAAAGACACGGGTACAGGGCATGATGACGGAGAAAGACACGGGTACAGGGCATGATGACGGAGAAAGACACGGGTACAGGGCATGATGACGGAGAAAGACACGGGTACAGGGCATGATGACGGAGAAAGGCACGGGTACAGGGCATGATGACAGAGAAAGACACGGGTACAGGGCATGATGACGGAGAAACCACATGGGTACAGGGCATGGTGACGGAGAAACCACATGGGTACAGGGCATGGTGACGGAGAAAGACATGGGTACAGGGCATGGTGACGGGAAAGACATGGGTACAGGGCATGGTGACGGAGAAAGACATGGGTACAGGGCATGGTGACGGAGAAAGACATGGGGACAGGGCATGATGACGGAGAAAGACATGGGTACAGGGCATGACGACGGAGAAACCACATGGGTACAGGGCATGGTGACGGAGAAACCACATGGGTACAGGGCATGGTGACGGAGAAACCACATGGGTACAGGGCATGGTGACGGAGAAACCACATGGGTACAGGGCATGGTGACGGAGAAAGACATGGGTACAGGGCATGATGACGGAGAAAGACATGGTACAGGGTATGATGACGGAGAAAGACATGGGTACAGGGCATGATGACGGAGAAACCACATGGGTACAGGGCATGGTGACGGAGAAACCACATGGGTACAGGGCATGGTGACGGAGAAACCACATGGGTACAGGGCATGATGACGGAGAAAGACATGGGTACAGGGCATGGTGACGGAGAAACCACATGGGTACAGGGCATGGTGACGGAGAAACCACATGGGTACAGGGCATGGTGACGGAGAAACCACATGGGTACAGGGCATGGTGACGGAGAAACCACATGGGTACAGGGCATGGTGACGGAGAAACCACATGGGTACAGGGCATGGTGACGGAGAAACCACATGGGTACAGGGCATGGTGACGGAGAAACCACATGGGTACAGGGCATTGTGACGGAGAAAGACATGGGTACAGGGCATGATGACGGAGAAACCACATGGGTACAGGGCATGGGAGGAGAAAGACATGGGTACAGGGTATGATGACGGAGAAAGACATGGGTACAGGGCATGATGACGGAGAAACCACATGGGTACAGGGCATGGTGACGGAGAAACCACATGGGTACAGGGCATGGTGACGGAGAAAGACGTGGGTACAGGGCATGATGACGGAGAAAGACGTGGGTACAGGGCATGATGACGGAGAAAGACATGGGTACAGGGCATGATGACGGAGAAAGACATGGGTACGGGCATGATGACGGAGAAAGACATGGGTACAGGGCATGGTGACGGAGAAACCACATGGGTACAGGGCATGGTGACGGAGAAACCACATGGGTACAGGGCATGGTGACGGAGAAACCACATGGGTACAGGGCATGGTGACGGAGAAACCACATGGGTACAGGGCATGGTGACGGAGAAACCACATGGGTACAGGGCATGGTGACGGAGAAACCACATGGGTACAGGGCATGGTGACGGAGAAACCACATGGGTACAGGGCATTGTGACGGAGAAAGACATGGGTACAGGGCATGATGACGGAGAAACCACATGGGTACAGGGCATGGTGACGGAGAAAGACATGGGTACAGGGTATGATGACGGAGAAAGACATGGGTACAGGGCATGATGACGGAGAAACCACATGGGTACAGGGCATGGTGACGGAGAAACCACATGGGTACAGGGCATGGTGACGGAGAAAGACATGGGGTACAGGGCATGATGACGGAGAAAGACGTGGGTACAGGCATGATGACGGAGAAAGACATGGGTACAGGGCATGATGACGGAGAAAGACATGGGTACAGGGCATGATGACGGAGAAAGACATGGGTACAGGGCATGATGACGGAGAAACCACATGGGTACAGGGCATGATGACGGAGAAAGACATGGGTACAGGGCATGATGACGGAGAAACCACATGGGTACAGGGCATGGTGACGGAGAAAGACATGGGTACAGGGCATGATGACGGAGAAAGACATGGGTACAGGGCATGATGACGGAGAAAGACACGGGGACAGGGCATGATGACGGAGAAAGACATGGGTACAGGGCATGATGACGGAGAAAGACATGGGTACAGGCATGATGACGGAGAAAGACACGGGGACAGGGCATGATGACGGAGAAAGACACGGTACAGGGCATGATGGCGGAGAAATACATGGGGACAGGGCATGATGGCGGAGAGAAAGACATGGTACAGGGCATGATGACGGAGAAAGACATGGGGACAGGGCATGATGGCGGAGAAAGACATGGTGACAGGGCATGATGACGGAGAAAGACACGGGGACAGGGCATGATGACGGAGAAAGACACGGGGACAGGGCATGATGATGGAGAAAGACACGGGGACAGGGCATGATGGCGAGAGAAGACACGGGGACAGGGCATGATGACGGAGAAAGACACGGGGACAGGGCATGATGGCGGAGAAAGACATGGGGACAGGGCATGATGACGGAGAAAGACACGGGGACAGGGCATGATGACGATTCCGTTATATATTTATTTACTCGCACCATTGTCTCCCTAAGTTAATTTCTAGGGATGAACAAATGTCAGGTTTTGTTGCTGTGTGTGTGAGTGTATATCTCTGTGTGTTACCTGTTTGTGTGTGTGTGTGTGTGTTGTGTGTGGTGTGTGTGTTGTGTGTGTGTGTGTGTGTGTGTGTGTGTTGTGTGTGTGGTATTTCTCAATGTTTTTGCGTTTCGTGTTTTTTTTTTCCGTTTTTTTTTATCAAACCAAATTATGAGATTTGGTCAAAATATAAGTAGATATTGTGCTTTTGAAAAGTAAAGCCTTTGAATGTCTGAAAGTATTGAATTTAAATGATGAATCTATATAGTTAACAGGTAATTAATACGTTGATTGTCACACCTGAGCGCTTGGTCGTTAGGGAGGTTTTCAGTTTTCTCTTTGAAGACATGATCTTGATTTTTCTGTTTTTTACGCCAGAAGAATAAACTCTATGTTGATATTACACACACACACACACACACACACACACACACACACACACACACACAACACACACACACACACACACACACACACACACACACACACACACACACACACACACACACAACACACACAAACACACACACACACCACACACACACACACACACACACACACACACACACACACACACACACACCACACACACCACACACCACACACACACACACACACACACACACACAACACACACACACACACACACACACACACACACACACACACCACACACACACACACACACACACACACACACACACACACACACAGCGTGGTCTTTAGGTGCAGCTGTTTCAATGAACACGTTGACCTTCTCTGAGCTGCGTGTTGTCAGCACTTCCTGACAGTTTTATTACTTAAGACCCACGTTAACCTTCATCAGGAATATCAGATCAAACTGAAAATCACGGATGACGGATGTTCCCAATATGTGTCCCGTTAGATGAGTCATTCCGGCCGTAATAACAGCGGTTCATTGCAGCTGTGGTCAGGGGTCAGACATTACATGTCACATGTTAGAGCTTTTTATCCAAACCACCACTGGATTTTGCCAGCGTTGTAAAATTCACACCAAACATATTTAATCAAGGGATTTCTAAAGATGTGTTATGAAGATAAAGTGATCTCAATACGCTTTCATAAACATATAACTGTTATATATTATTTTAAATGATTTATTTTGTATTTATTTATTTGTCTATAATTCCCTCAGTTATTGATCATGTAATGGTTTGCATGTTGTTTTTGAATCAGTTGTTAAATACATTTTTCAAAACGTTGACACTTCAACAACACCTTAAATAAATGTTTCTGTGTGTGCTACCGGTCGGGTGCTGTGTGTGTGTGTGTACCTGTGTGTGTGTACTGTTGTGTGTGTGTGTGTGTGTGTGTATGTGTTACCTGTGGGGTGCTGTGTGTGTGTGTGTATTTCTGTGTGTTACCTGTGTGTGTCACCTGTGTGTGTGTGTGTGTGTGTGTGTGTGTGTGGTGTGTGTGTGTGTGTGCGTGTATTTCTGTGTGTGTTACCTGTGTGTGTGTGTGTGTGTGTGTGTATTTCTGTGTGTGTTACCTGTGTGTGTGGGTATTTCTGTGTGACCTGTGTGTGTGTGTATGTGTGTGTGTGTGTGTGTGTGTATTTCTGTGTGTGTTACCTGTGTGTGTGTGTGTGTGTGTGTGTGTGTGTGTGGTGTGTGTGTGTGTATTTCTGTGTGTTACCTGTGTGTGTGTGTGTGTGTGTGTGTGTGGTGTGTGTGTGTGTGTGTGGTGGTGTGTGTGTGTGGTGTGTGTGTGTGTGTGGTGTGTGTGCATGTATTTCTGTGAGTGTTACCTTGTGTGTGTGGGTGTGTGTTTGTATTTCTGTGTGTTACTGTGTGTGTGTGTGTGTGTGTGTGTGTGTGTGTGTGTGGTGTGTGTGTGTGTGTGTCTGTGTGTGATTCTGTGTATGTTACCTGTGTGTGTGTGTGTGTGTGTGTGTGTGTGTATGTGTGTGTGTGTTACTGTGTGTTACCTGTGTGTGCGTGCGTGCGTGCGTGTGTTTGTGTATTTCTGTGTGTTACCTGTGTGTGTGTGTGTGTGTGTGGTGTGTGTGTGTGTGTGTGGTGTGGTGTGTGTATTTCTGTGTGTGTTACTGTGTGTGTCACCTGGTGTGTGTGTATTTCTGTGTGTTACCTGTGGTGTGTGTGTGTGTGTGTGTGCGTGCATGCGTGCGTGCGGCGTGTGTATTTCTGTGTGTGTTACCTGTGTGTGTGTGTGTGTGTGTGTGTGTGTGTATTTCTGTGTTTACCTGTGGGTGCTGTGCAGGGTGCGACATGATGTTAAAGAGGGAGAGGACACTCTGCAGGAGGCTAGAGCTCGGACTGAACAGAATTCCTGAAACAAAAAACAAGAGAAGAAGAACACACGGTGAGAGATCTACAGAAACAACCGCATGGATTAACCTACACTCTGGCAGTTGTTGTGTATTTAAAACACATTGCTAATACGTTTATAATAAGCACAGGTGGAGAAGTACACAGATCTTGTACTGAGTAAAAGTAGAAGTACTCAGATCTTGTACTTGAGTAAAAGTAGAAGTACTCAGATCTAGTACTTGAGTAAAAGTAGAAGTACTCAGATCTTGAGTAAAAGTAGAAGTACTCAGATCTTGTACTTGAGTTAAAGTAGAAGTACTCAGATCTTGTACTAGAATAAAAGTAGAAGTACTCAGGTCTTGTACTTGAGTAAAAGTAGAAGTACTCAGATCTGTACTTGAGTAAAAGTAGAAGTACTCAGATCTTGTACTTGAGTAAAAGTAGAAGTACCAGAGTGTAGGAATACTCTGTTACAGTAAAGTCCTGCATTCAAAATGTTCCTCAAGTGAAAGTAGAAAAGTATTCTCATCTAAATATAGTGAAAGTAGCGACAGTAAAAGTAGTGATTGTGCAGATTGGTCCATTTCAGAATAATATATATGATATGTTTTATAATGATTGATCATGAAAGTGTTCTCAAAGCTGGTAAAGGTGCAGCTAGTTTGAATGCTTTGTATACTGCAGGGTAGCTTGTGGATTTACTCCAGGTGGAACTAAAGTCTGATTTAACACTTGGTTATATTTCACATCATTCATCCACATCTGTGAAGTAACTAAGGATTAAATACATGTAGTGGAGTAAAGGTACACCATTTACCTCTGAACTGTAGAGGAGTAGAAGTACACAGTAGCATTAAATGGATATTAAAGTACAATTACCTCAACATTGTACTTGAGTAAAGTACTAAATGTACTTTGTGACTTCCCTGTAAATCATGTTTAGAGGAGGGATAGTCACCAAATCCCGTTAGCATGCTAAGCTAACGTTATCTCGTTACCTGTCCGTAGGCTCTGTTCCCGTTAATAAAGAGGGTTCTGAGGGTGGTGAGCAGCGGCCTCCGGTACATGGCTCCTCTCTCTGCGGGGAATCAGAGCTGAAAAGCGGATGCTGCTCCTGGGGAAGAAGCTTCAGGTTTAATAACAACCTCTTCTCGGTAGCAGCAATGTCAACTGAAGCTGTCCTGCGCCCAATACTGTCCGGGGGAGCGGGAGATAAGGCTCAGCGAAGAAAGGTTCCGCTTCGACACAGACTGGGTTTTATATACTATGTCTATGGTTTTAATAAAGTACTTTTAAGATAAGATAAGATGTACTTTTTGCACTACGTACTCAGATCTTGTACTTGAGTAAAAGTAGAAGTACTCTGATCTTGTACTTGTGTAAAAGTAGAAGTACTCAGATCTTGTACTTAAGTAAAAGTAGCAACACTAATGTGTAAAAGTACCTAAAAGTAAAAGTCATGCTTATACTTTGTAAACTGTAATATATCAAAATCAAAGTAACTAAATATGTTATATAAATGTAGTAGAGTAAAAGTACAGAGTAGCATAATGTGAAAATACTCAGGTAAAGACACCTACATTTTCCCTTCAGTATGTACTATGATAAAGAAATGGGACCTCGTGGCAAAGTGTCTAAATTGTTAATGGGTACAAGATAAGCTTGGCGAACAAAAATACAAATAGCAAAATGTTGATATTCCAGAGTTCATGTTCTGATTTACTCTAATCCACTTAGTTTCCATCCTTTTCAAATTATGTGAACATTAAAGTTCCTGGCATGACGACCCAGTGCAAACTTTAACGAAGCTTCCTGTTATGATGTTGTGTTTCTCCAACAAATCACTCTGGATTAATAGAGGAAGCACGAGGAAAAATATGGTGTATTAGTGTGAGACTGAGAAGAGAACATCTGCAACAGAGAAAAACAAATGACACGGAGTGAGACGGGAAACCGAAAAAGGTCAAGTGGAGGTTTTCTGGACCGGTTTTCAGTTTGTGAGGAAATGAAATCAGCGGCTGCAGATTGATGCTGAACGTGAAAACTTACAATAATATTCAGAGGTGAGTTATGAGACGCGAACAGCCGGGGGTAACGTCAGGTCTAGCCACAGCTATTTCCTCTGTGCAGTGACCTCACCTGACACACACACACACACACACACACACACACAACACACACACACACACAACACACACACACACACCACACACACACACACACACACAACACACACACACACACACACACACACACACTGTTGCCCATCTTTGACCTTGATCTTGCATTGAATAACCCTCCCAGGAAGCTACCAGAAGTCCCAGTAGTCTGCCTCCAGTAAATTGTGCCAACTGTTACATTTAATCTGTTTCACAGTTTAGTTTATGTACTGCCATGCAAAATAAAACAAATATGGTGGACCCCCTAATAGGCATTAAAATAGCAAAATTCGGAAGCTACCAGATGTTTTTCTACACCCCATTAAAGGCACTTAAAAAAAAAACATTTCCCCCTCTCCCTTAATGACTGTAGGTATACAGTGGTGCAGGGATGTCATATTCTTTGTTGGACCCTGAAGGCAGCATCTCTGTGGTCCAATGTGATTTCTCCATGGGATTTAGGATTATTGCAGAAAATAACTCTGTGTCAAACAAAGAATTATAATATTTACACGTTTAGTTCAGCAGGATAATCTCCACATATTAACACCACTTTATGATTATTAAGTAAAAAGCTAACGTTAGGCTATAAAGGAACTACAGCACGGTCACATGACTTCACGTCACCACCGCTAAGCTAAAGGTGGCTAATGTTGGGCTATAAAGGAACAACAGCACGGTCACATGACTTCACGTCACCACCCTAAGCTAAAGGTGGCTAATGTTGGGATATAAAGGAACTACAGCACGGTCACATGACTTCACGTCACCATCGCTAAGCTAAAGGTGGCTAATGTTGGGCAAAAGGAACTACAGTACGGTCACATGACTTCACGTCACCACCGCTAAGCTAAAGGCAGCTAATGTTGGGCTATGAAGGAACTACAGCACGGTCACATGACTTCACGTCACCACCGCTAAGCTAAAGGCGGCTAATGTTGGGCTATAAAGGAACTACAGCACGGTCACATGACTTCACGTCACCACCGCTAAGCTAAAGGAGGCTAATGTTGGGCTATAAAGGAACTACAGCACGGTCACATGACTTCACGTCACCACCGCTAAGCTAAAGGAGGCTAATGTTGGGCTATAAAGGAACTACAGCACGGTCACATGACTTCACGTCACCACCGCTAAGCTAAAGGAGCTAATGTTGGGCTATAAAGGAACTACAGCACGGTCACATGACTTCACGTCACCACCGCTAAGCTAAAGGAGGCTAATGTTGGGCTATAAAGGAACTACAGCA
>JAAKFY010000006.1:3523562-3528562 GCA_011823955.1 Dissostichus mawsoni | reverse complement strand
CGAATCCGATTTCTCAGAATTCTAATATCTTTATTAGAATTACAAATTTTCTTTCAGGTTAGATTTTTTTTTTTACCGATATCTGACATTTTCGCAAATTTTTGACTGTTTTCTCCACATTTTGTAATTTATAATTTCTTTCTCAAATTCCAACTTTTTTCCTCAGAATTCCAAGTTATCCCAGGTTTTACATTTTTATCAGAATTGTGACGTTTTTTCTCCTATTTTTTTTTCTTTAGGCTTGACATTTTTCTGAGCATTCGGATTTTTTTCTCTCAAGTTATATTTTTTTCGCAGAATTTCGACTTTCCGAAATGTATTCTCAGGTTTCACATTTTATTCAGATTACTGATTTATTCTCAAAATTCTGAGTTTTTCCCAGGTTTGACTTTGATTTGTTTTATCTACATTTTAACTTTAACCAAGAAACAAAAAATGAAAATGTTTGGTTAGATCTAAAAAAAACTGAAAATGTTACATGTGACTAATGCTTTTCTGAACCATTACCATTTATTGGATAAAAAGTCACTAAAGGTTTCTTGGTCCAATTATATTCATAAATGTAACCTGATGTTGAAAACAGCTTGATACAGTCTGATAAATATTAAAACTTGAAATCTTTCTGAAACTTTGGTCCATCCTAAAGGACCCTATATATACGCTGTTATTCTTATAATACCTGCTTAAAATGCTGAATAATGGCTATTAAATATGTGCATTCAAAGTGAAACTCCAACGCATATATACTTTTTTGGAACAATTTCACACACACATACACACATACACACACACACACACACACAGGGCACAGTGAGTTTGTTCAGTGTTTCCTGGCTGAGGGCAGGTCATGCCTAGGTGGAGAAACTGACATGTCAAAGACGCCCCTGATTATAGCCACAAAGGAAAACATCCAAAACTAACACACACACACACACACACACACACACACACACACACAGCAGAAGTTGTGGTAAATGCTGTGTGTGTGTGTGTGTGTGTGGCAGTGGCAGTGGTAGAGACCCATGGGAACTAAAAGCATCTGTAGTTCGAGGCTCAGCAACAAAGGCATCGGAGGGCGCCAGTGTGTCAAATCTGGCCAACACACTTCCAATGACGAAGGAAAACAAAATCTGCGATGACCTTTGGAGGAAACCAAACAAATGGAAAACGTCAGTTTCACTTGACGAACCAGCGGACGTGTGTTTTGTCACGGTCACCCCGACAACCCCGATGCTAATGAGGGCTTGCTATGATAAATGTGTATGCTTTAGTTTACAATGAAAACATGGCGGATGGCGAGAAAAAAGGTTTGAGAAAAGGTAAAATGTTGTTTTTTTATCCAATGAAATAGCAACTTTCCAACAATCACTCCATGTGTTCTCTTGCAACAACAGAACATGGTTAGTTGGCTCTATGGATGGATCAAAAGTGTGTAGGAAAGATGAGATGATCAGTTCCTTCTTCTTCTTCTTTCTCCTGGTATGAAGGTCAATGGTTTTCTGAATGTGTTTTTTTTATCTAGCGCCATCATCAGGTCGGACTTTTATTTTGATCTTGTATTTGAGTAAAAGTAGAAGTACTCAGATCTTGTACTTAGTAAAAGTAGAAGTACTCAGATCTTGTACTTAGTAAAAGTAGAAGTACTCAGATCTTGTACTTAGTAAAAGTAGAAGTACTCAGATCTTGTACTTGAGTAAAAGTAGAAGTACTCAGATCTTGTACTTAGTAAAAGTAGAAGTACTCAGATCTTGTACTTAGTAAAAGTAGAAGTACTCAGATCGTGTATTTGAGTAAAGGTAGAAGTACTCAGATCTTGAGTAAAAGTATTTTATCTATGACTACCTGCATCACAAACATCATTTCCCATCAGCTTCAGATTTTGTTTAAGTTTACTGCTAATTAGCAAATGTTAGCATGCCACCCTAAACTAAAGCCTCTTACACAGCAAACTGACACCAAAGAACACGTCCCGACGGAACATCGGCTCACGTTGCCTGCGTCTTGGCCATGTGTCGCACTGGAACACACCGCAAAGACTTCAGCCGACGGCCAAGTTGCACGTATGAACTGCGCATGTGTGAATGGCAATAACTCTCCTTACCAGCAGGCGGCGGTAGTGTGTATTCGTCATTCAAAAGAGGCAACAACCGGAAGACAGACTGCGTGATAACCGAGAGAAGAAGAACAGACTGCGTCATATAAACAAACAACAAATAGCGTGTGCGTTCCATTTTCCCTCTACAGCGAGAAGCTCACGGGGCTTTCCCGAACCTGTGTCGAGAGCTGGAGTTAAATGAAATCTCAGATTTGCCTTCTTAATAGTTTGTTTGGGTCCCTCACTTCCGTTTGGCTTCTCATGCACTGATTCGCTAGCTGAACAGCCAATCAGAGTGATTTCTTTGGCCGACGGCCTCCCGATTCAACAATTCGAATCGGCGGCGGAAGGTGTCGGCACGGCCGAAAAGACACAACGGCGCAGTACACAACAAGCTGAGTAGGGCGACACGACGCTCATCGACGGCCAGACATCTATCGACGCCGATAATCGGCTCGGTGTGTAACAGCCTTTAGACGGTGACCATGCTAATCGTTAGCATGTTAGCATTGTCATTAGTAACATGTGAGATGTTGGCTCAAAGGTCACCGCTGTAATGGCCCGATTCATGTTTCCAAATCTGCAGCTGATGTAATGACATTTCATTCTTTGTTTTGAAGATAGATTTAACATTGGGAGGAAAGTAATCTGCTACCAGTTAATGAAATGGCAACCAGGTTTATAAAGTGCTTCCTCTAATAAGGTAAATAAATTATGAGGATTAGCAGTAGAGTTATGAGTCATCTCCCGACCTCTGGATAACACAGTGGTTTTGTTTTGAAGGTTAACTTCATCAGTGGGTTTGAAACTTTAGCTGATGGGTTGCAGGTGAAGATCGATTCTGTTTGGGAACAAAACATTTGTACTTGTTTAAGAGAAGAAGGGTTTTCCACAAAACATCTCTTTGTGTTTCTACTTGTTTAAGAGTCATTTTAAAGTTCCACAAGGTACGTCCAAAACATGTTTGAGTTATATTGAACAATACGTGAAAACAAGTGTTTGGAGCCAAATGGACCCATTAGTAGCTTTCACTGCTCCATAAAGGTCAAAAAAATATGGTGCGAGCTAGATAACTAGAACAATGTATATTATGCACTTCATACTCGACATTATGGTTTTGATCAAACATATAATGAGCCTCTGTGTCGAAAAAAACTTTTATGATACTTACACGTTTAGTTCAGCAGGAAAATCTCCACATATTAACACCACTTTATGATTTCTGAAGTAAAAAGCTAACGTTAGGCTATAAAGGAACTACAGCACGGTCACATGACTTCACGTCACCACGGCTAAGCTAAAGGTGGCTAATGTTGGGCTATAAAGGAACTACAGCACGGTCACATGACTTCACGTCACCACGGCTAAGCTAAAGGTGGCTAATGTTGGGCTATAAAGGAACTACAGCATGGTCACATGACTTCACGTCACCACCGCTAAGCTAAAGGTGGCTAATGTTAGGCTATAAAGGAACTACAGCACGGTCCACATGACTTCACGTCACCACCGCTAAGCTAAAGGTGGCTAATGTTGGGCTATAAAGGAACTACAGCACGGTCACATGACTTCACGTCACCACGGCTAAGCTAAAGGCGGCTAATGTTGGGCTATAAAGGAACTACAGCACGGTCACATGACTTCACGTCACCACGGCTAAGCTAAAGGTGGCTAATGTTGGGCTATAAAGGAACTACAGCACGGTCACATGACTTCACTTTAAACAAGTATACAAATAACTTGAGTCCATATCTTTGACATGAAAGAATATATGAATACGAAAGATACGGACTCAAGTTCCCAAGCCTTTCGGGGGCAGAAACACATTGTACGTCTCTTTTTATTGTTCAATAAATATGAAGGATCACCTGCAGCTTTACAACTTCCCAAACTCCAACAAACTGAACAGAAACAGGTCAAATCAGAGCACATCTACAGTTACTGCTGGGGGGTTTATCAGTGTCAACCTCTCAAATTAAAACTGAGAAAATCAAAGACATTATGGGCAAATTGTACTTCAAACGTCAACATACGAATATTAAATGACCAAATATCTCCTGACATTCGCCTTCAATGTCAGGAGAAATAACTATGTCATTTTCTAAAAATGGAAAGGAATTCGGACACAAGTTAATTTGGAAAACTTAATTAACTTAATGTCTTCAAATGAATTGCAAATGTAAGCCTAATAGTCATAATCCGGGATTTAGTCGTGAATTTATGGACATTTTACATAAAAAACAATGATAATTCTCACAGAACATCGCCTTATGTTTTCCCGTAACTTGTACTGTAAAGGAACCAAATACTACATAACATAGGGAATAACAGGACCTGTACAATAAAGATGAAAAACTACCTATATATATTTTTGGAAAGTTAACAATGCATTATATTCTCATTCTGGGTTTTGTGTGAGCCATAGTCGTAAAGAAATATACTCAAGTTGAGTACAAATACTTCAAATGGGGACAAAAGGTTAAAATGGTGAGTGAAGAAGTGATGGATTGATGGAGGGAGGTGTGAGGCAAGTCCTGTGTTGGTATTGGCAATTTGGTTGCACACACACACACACACACACACACACACACACACACACACACACACACACACACACACACACAAACACCAACAGAGGTGACCTCACTTCTGTAAAGTTTGTGCTAACATATAATCACCCTCTGAATGGCTTTATAGACTCCCAGAGCTCAGGAACACACACACACACACACACACACACACACACACACACACACACACCACACACACACACACACACACACACATATATATAATATGCATGTACACAAACACAGGCTCTCTCTCACTAACAGCTCGCTGTGACTGCCATTCAAATATCCAGAACACAAACTGCCAAACCGCAGCATTAACCTCCAAAACACCACAG
>JAAKFY010000006.1:3483562-3518562 GCA_011823955.1 Dissostichus mawsoni | reverse complement strand
TATGTTCAGCAAAACATGAGCAGTGTGTGTGTGGTGTGTGTGTGTGTGTGTGTTCGTGTCATATATTGTCAGTCATCTGCACGCTTCATATTTTCCAAGGGTTGCAGTTGTAGAGCAACAACCTGTTAAAACACAAAATTAGGCACAAACACACACATTACATGACCCCCCCCCCATCGCACACAACACACTACTCCAAAAACACACACACAGACACAGTTGATTTACAGGTGGTGTTAAGTATGACTAATGGCGTCGTTTGTTTAGCTGTCATGTTATTTCCCTACAGAGCTGTGGAAATATCTGGCACGTCACCCATTAGAGCTGATAATGACTTCATCCCTCACTGCTTTTGTGTGTGTGTGTGTGTGTGTGTGGGTTTGTGTGTGTGTGTGTATGTGTGTGTGTAAATGTGTGTGGGTTCTTTTCTGTGTTTTTGGGTGCAAGTATGACTTTTCCTCCATGTCAACATTGAGTTAATGTATTGATGTGTGTATATGTGTGTGGGAGTGTGTGTGTGTGTATGTAAATGTGTGTGTGTGTATGTGTGTGTGTAAATGTGTGTATGTGTGTGTGTGTTAATTGCAAATGCACTTTGGCTTTGTACACGAGTACAGGTGCTGTAGGATCAAGTTGAATATTCTCTCATGTTGTCATGAAGTGAATGTGTGTGTGTGTGTGCGTGTGTGTGTTTGTGTATGTGTGTGTGTGTGCGTGTGTGTGTATGTGTTTGTGTATGTGTGTGTGTTTGTGTGTGTGTGTGTGTGTGCGTGTGTGTTTGTGTGTGTGAGTTGAGCAAACAGTAGGTGGCAGGTATAATATGTTGCGGAGCACAGAGTGTGTGTGAGTGAGAGAAAAGAGAAACCTCATCCCGCTTATTGTAGAGAGTTGTCAGGATTTATTAGGCACACTGAGCCCCTGGCCTGTCGTAAAACACACACACACACACACACACACACACACACACACACACACACACACACACACACACACACACACACACACACACACACACACACACAGTGGAGTCATAAAGCGGCTCCAGATAACTTAAGCTGAGTACAGGGACTCCATGACATCATGACAGCTACAGGGTAGCGCTGCCTTTTCCATGTTTTCCTTTGCTGGAGCGAAAGTTTACCTTCTCCACTAAGGAGGAGGAGGAGGAGGAGGAGGAGGAGGAGGAGGAGGAGAGGAGGAGGAGGAGGAGGGGAGGAGGAGGAAGAGGAGGATGAAGAACAAAACTCAAGAGGGGACAGGGTGAGAAAAGGTGATCAGAGCTAGTCAGGAGAAAAGGAAAGAGCCATGTTCAAGTTTCCACTCAAGCCGAGGTTTCGTTCCACTTTGACAACATGTCTTTTTTTCCGTGTCTCTTCGTGTTTTCCCTTCAGTCTTTCACGTAAACCAGTATCTGAGACATTGTTAACAGCTTAAAAGGGAGTTCAATACAATGTGGTGATGATTGATGGTTTTGTGTTAATGTAGGAGCAGTTAAAACAGACCAGGGGAGAAACGAACACGACGGGAGGGTTACATGTTCCGTTAGAGGAGGTACTGGACGTTAATCAGGACGATGATGCTGTCTGTCAGGCTGGTCTGCAGGACGGACCGAAGTCCAGACAGAGAAGCTGCCAGATGGTTCAAGATATAAATCACATTAAATAGACGGAAATAAGGGGAGACAGGAAGAGAGGATGAAGGATGAAGGGATGAATAAAAGTAAGCAGGATATAATCAAGGGATGTAGGAAGGGGATGAAGAGTCGAAGGGATGAAGAGTCGAAGGGATGAAGGGATGAAGAGTCGAAAACATGAAGGGATGAAGAGTCGAAGACATGAAGGGATGAAGAGTCGAAAACATGAAGGGATGAAGAGTCGAGAACATGAAAGGATGAAGAGTCGAAGAGATGAAGAGTCAAAAACATGAAGGGATGAAGAGTCGAAAACATGAAGGGATGAAGAGTCGAAAACATGAAGGGATGAAGAGTCGAAAACATGAAGGGAATGAAGTCGAAGGATGAAGAGTCGAAGGATGAAGGGATGAAGAGTCGAAAACATGAAGGGATGAAGAGTCGAAAACATGAAGGGATGAAGAGTCGAAAACATGAAGGGATGAAGCGTCGAAAACATGAAGGGATGAAAGTCGAAAACATGAAGGGACGAAGAGTCGAAAACATGAAGGGACGAAGAGTCGAAAACATGAAGGGATGAAGCGTCGAAAACATGAAGGGATGAAGAGTCGAAAACATGAAGGGATGAAGGGATGAAGGGATGAAGAGTCGAAAACATGAAGGGATGAAGAGTCGAAGGGATGAAGAGTCGAAAACATGAAGGGATGAAGAGTTGAAAACATGAAGGGACGAAGAGTCGAAAACATGAAGGGATGAAGCGTCGAAACATGAAGGACGAAGAGTCGAAAACATGAAGGGACGAAGAGTCGAAAACATGAAGGGATGAAGCGTCGAAAACATGAAGGGATGAAGAGTCGAAAACATGAAGGGATGAAGAGTCGAAGGGATGAAGAGTCGAAAACATGAAGGGATGAAGAGTCGAAGGGATGAAGAGTCGAAAACATGAAGGGATGAAGAGTTGAAAACATGAAGGGACGAAGAGTTGAAAACATGAACGGATGAAGAGTCGAAAACATGAAGGGATGAAGAGTCGAAGGTATGAAGAGCGAAAACATGAAGGGATGAAGAGTCGAAAACATGAAGGGATGAAGAGTTGAAAACATGAAGGGATGAAGAGTCGAAAACATGAAGGATGAAGAGTCGAAACATGAAGGGATGAAGAGTCGAAAACATGAAGGGACGAAGAGTCGAAAACATGAAGGGATGAAGAGTCGAAACATGAAGGGATGAAGAAAAGTTAGCATTTGGTTTATTCATTTTTTTCGAGCGTGTAAAACTAAAGAAAATACAAATAAACAAAAGGAGAGACAGACATGATACAGTACTATACACATGAACGCAATAACAAAACGAAACATTTCATTAATAATTGAATAATCTGTAGTATCACTGTCTGATATCGATAAACAACAACGCTTCTAATTACACGTCCGAAAAGGGGTCGGAAGAAGTTTACACTTATTTAACCCCTTCTCCCTCTTTTTACATCTTAATATATGTTAACATACAATATAAATGTATACTTTTAATCTTGAACAATTATATAATCATTCATATAATATATACAGGCAAGTTAGGAGAATGGTCTCTATATATTTATATATATACATGTACAAACACAAATTCATGAATAGAATACAAAACAAGAATATAAACAGTTATGATTTAGCAATATCATCCCTGTACCTTGAGAATTGTGTCTTTATACCTCTTTTTGAATCGTTGTATGTTTGGACGTCCCTTTAGCTCCTCACTCAAAGTGTTCCAGATCTTCAGCCCACAAACAGAAACACAAACACTTCTCTTTGTTGAGCGCACCCTAACATTAGTGAATATAAATGGACCCGTAGATAATAATTCCCTTGTCTTTCTTTGAACATTATCTGATATTCCCAGGTCACTGAACGTTTGTTGCCTTAAACACGATTTGTGCGATTTGGAATTCAACAAGATCTGACAGTTTTAATAATTTTAGCTCTAAGAATAATGGGTTTGTATGATCTCTATAGCATGATGTATTTAAGGGATGTGTGAAGGGGTGAAAAGTCGAAGGGATGAAGGGATGAATGGATGAATAAAAGTAAGCATGATGTATTTAAGGGAGGGAGGACGGGAGGGAGGAAGGGATGGAGGAAGGGATGGAGGAAGGGAGGAAGGGAGGAAGGGATGGAGGAAGGCATGGAGGAAGGGATGGAGGAAGGGAGGAAGGGAGGAGGAAGGCATGGAGGAAGGGAGGAAGGGATGGAGGAAGGGAGGAAGGGATGAAGGGATGAATGGATGAATAAAAGTAAGCATGATGTATTTAAGGGAGGGAGGACGGGAGGGAGGAAGGGATGGAGGAAGTGATGAAGGGATGAATGGATGAATAAAAGTAAGCATGATGTATTTAAGGGATGGAGGAAGGGAGGGAGGAAGGGATGGAGGAAGGGAGAAGGGATGGAGGAAGGCATGGAGGAAGGGATGGAGGAAGGGAGGAAGGGATGGAGGAAGGGAGGGAGGAAGGAAGGTAGGGATGAATGGATGAAGGGAGGGATATTAAGGGATGAATGGATGTAAGGAGGGAGGAAAGCAGGGAGAAAAGTCGAAGGGATCAAGGGAGGGATGAAGAGTAGATGGATCCCTCCTTTGTCATGGTTTTACTTCCTGTTTGCTTCGTCCAATGTATTCTTTTGTTGTTGTTAAGTGTAGCGGGACCAAGCTGTGGATCTGCACTGAAAACATGTGATGTTTCTTTTATTCATTTGGGAAGTATTTATTTGAAACACATCAGGTTCAGAAAGTGCTGCACGTGCTCTCGTAATGTGACGTGCTTCTCCGTGTAGTGCTGATGATGCAGGATCTGAACAGCAGAGCAGAACTAAAGGCATTAATGATCCGCAGCAAATGAACCCAAGTGCAGGTGTGAAAGCAACCTGAAACGTACACTTATTGTGTGTGGTTGCAGTAAATGTTTAACACTTGAATGCTGCACAGTGGCCCTCTACGCTTTTTGGATTCATGCCATTTAATTGTTTCTGTTTGTGCTGTGAAACAATTTGGCAGATTTCCATCTCAAAATGTGTTGCAGGGGCACAGGGACTAAACATCTTGCTGACTTTACAATGACTCTATTTCAGGGGGAAAAACAAGTATATTTGTGAGTTAGAAAGGATCACGACGTGCTGCAGCTTCAGAAAGGTGCAGATATAAAAACCCAAATGTTCCACATGAAGAAACATCTTCAGCAACTTTACAACACATGCAGCCTTTAGAGAACATTCAGCAACTTGAGGAGACATGCAGCATTTAGAGAACATTCAGCACCTTGAGGAGACATGCAGCATTTAGAGAACATTCAGCAACTTGAGGAGACATGCAGCATTTAGAGAACATTCAGCACCTTGAGGAGACATGCAGCATTTAGAGAACATTCAGCACCTTGAGGAGACATGCAGCATTTAGAGAACATTCAGCAACTTGAGGAGACATGCAGCATTTAGAGAACATTCAGCACCTTGAGGAGACATGCAGCATCTAGAGAACATTCAGCAACTTGAGGAGACATGCAGCCTTTAGAGAACATTCAGCAACTTGAGGAGACATGCAGCATTTAGAGAACATTCAGCAACTTGAGGAGACATGCAGCATTTAGAGAACATTCAGCAGCTTGAGGAGACATGCAGCGTCTAGAGAACATTCAGCAACTTGAGGAGACATGCAGCATTTAGAGAACATTCAGCAGCTTGAGGAGACATGCAGCATCTAGAGAACATTCAGCAGCTTGAGGAGACATGCAGCATTTAGAGAACATTCAGCAACTTGAGGAGACATGCAGCATCTAGAGAACATTCAGCAACTTGAGGAGACATGCAGCATCTAGAGAACATTCAGCAACTTGAGGAGACATGCAGCATCTAGAGAACATTCAGCAGCTTGAGGAGACATGCAGCATTTAGAGAACATTCAGCAACTTGAGGAGACATGCAGCATTTAGAGAACATTCAGCAGCTTGAGGAGACATGCAGCATCTAGAGAACATTCAGCAGCTTGAGGAGACATGCAGCATTTAGAGAACATTCAGCAGCTTGAGGAGAGATGCAGCATCTAGAGAACATTCAGCAACTTGAGGAGAGATGCAGCATCTAGAGAACATTCAGCAACTTGAGGAGAGATGCAGCATCTAGAGAACATGCAGCGTTTACTAAAAGCTGCAGAAACCAAACGCTGCAAATACAAAACGCTGAAGAAGCTCAAAACACAACGGAGACCAGGGGACACTAAAGAGTGACGCACACAGCTGGGAGACCAGGCGACACTAAAGAGTGACGCACACAGCTGGGAGACCAGGGACACTAAAGAGTGACGCACACAGCTGGGAGACCAGGGGACACTAAAGAGTCCAGGGGACACTAAAGAGAAACCAGGGGACACTAAAGAGTGACGCACACAGCTGGGAGACCAGGCAACACTAAAGAGTGACGCACACAGCTGGGAGACCAGGGGACACTAAAGAGTGACGCACACAGCTGGGAGACCAGGGGACACTAAAGAGTGACGCACACAGCTGGGAAACCAGGGGACACTAAAGAGTGACGTACACAGCTGGGAGACCAGGCGACACTAAAGAGTGACGCACACAGCTGGGAGACCAGGGGACACTAAAGAGTGACGCACACAGCTGGGAGACCAGGGGACACTAAAGAGTCCAGGGGACACTAAAGAGAAACCAGGGGACACTAAAGAGTGACGCACACAGCTGGGAGACCAGGCAACACTAAAGAGTGACGCACACAGCTGGGAGACCAGGGGACACTAAAGAGTGACGCACACAGCTGGGAGACCAGGGGACACTAAAGAGTGACGCACACAGCTGGAGACCAGGGGACACTAAAGAGTGACGCACACAGCTGGAGACCAGGGGACACTAAAGAGTGACGCACACAGCTGGGAGACCAGGCGACACTAAAGAGTGACGCACACAGCTGGGAGACCAGGGGACACTAAAGAGTCCAGGGGACACTAAAGAGAAACCAGGGGACACTAAAGAGTGACGCACACAGCTGGGAGACCAGGCGACACTAAAGAGTGACGCACACAGCTGGGAGACCAGGGGACACTAAAGAGTGACGCACACAGCTGGAGACCAGGGGACACTAAAGAGTGACGCACACAGCTGGAGACCAGGGGACACTAAAGAGTGACGCACACAGCTGGGAGACCAGGGGACACTAAAGAGTGACGCACACAGCTGGAAGACCAGGGGACACTAAAGAGTGACGCACACAGCTGGAAGACCAGGGGACACTAAAGACTGACACACACAGCTGGGAGACCAGGCGACACTAAAGAGTGACGCACACAGCTGGAAGACCAGGGGACACTAAAGAGTGACGCACACAGCTGGAGACCATGGGGACACTAAAGAGTGACACACACAGCTGGAGACCATGGGGACACTAAAGAGTGACGCACACAGCTGGGAGACCAGGGGACACTAAAGAGTGACACACACAGCTGGAGACCATGGGGACACTAAAGAGTGACGCACTTGGGTGTATTTGCAGCGTTTTGTATTTGCAGCTTTTAGTAAACGCTGTGCATGTCTCCTCAAGTTGCTGAATGTTCTCTAGATGCTGCATGTCTCCTCAAGTTGCTGAATGTTCTCTAGATGCTGCATGTCTCCTCAAGTTGCTGAATGTTCTCTAGATGCTGCATGTCTCCTCAAGCTGCTGAATGTTCTCTAAATGCTGCATGTCTCCTCAAGTTGCTGAATGTTCTCTAAATGCTGCATGTCTCCTCAAGCTGCTGAATGTTCTCTAGATGCTGCATGTCTCCTCAAGCTGCTGAATGTTCTCTAAATGCTGCATGTCTCCTCAAGCTGCTGAATGTTCTCTAAATGCTGCATGTCTCCTCAAGCTGCTGAATGTTCTCTAGATGCTGCATGTCTCCTCAAGCTGCTGAATGTTCTCTAAATGCTGCATGTCTCCTCAAGCTGCTGAATGTTCTCTAAATGCTGCATGTCTCCTCAAGCTGCTGAATGTTCTCTAGATGCTGCATGTCTCCTCAAGCTGCTGAATGTTCTCTAAATGCTGCATGTCTCCTCAAGCTGCTGAATGTTCTCTAAATGCTGCATGTCTCCTCAAGCTGCTGAATGTTCTCTAGATGCTGCATGTCTCCTCAAGCTGCTGAATGTTCTCTAAATGCTGCATGTCTCCTCAAGCTGCTGAATGTTCTCTAAATGCTGCATGTCTCCTCAAGCTGCTGAATGTTCTCTAGATGCTGCATGTCTCCTCAAGTTGCTGAATGTTCTCTAAATGCTGCATGTCTCCTCAAGCTGCTGAATGTTCTCTAAATGCTGCATGTCTCCTCAAGTTGCAGAATGTTCTCTAAACTGTAATTTCAACAAAGACTCTCAACAGGTAAGAACCAGACCAGAGGGAAAGAGAGAGCGTCTGTCTCTGTGTGTGATTTACCCCAGAAGAAATAGAGTCTGAATGACAGCGAGGTGGAAGTGAGACACACAGAAGGAGCTCATATCGTTTTATTGAAGCTGGATACAAACCTCCACAGTTTGTCCTCAGGTAACGAGGCCATAAGACCCCCCCAGCTGTCAGCGCTCGGCTCATATTAACACTCTCGCCTCTCTGCAGGTTCCCAAAGGCTCCGAGCGCTAACGCAGAGCTATTGTACGGCGGCTCAGAGGAGGTAAGTGAATACGGGAATTGTGCTTTGGGGAAATGGCTCTGCAGGTTAGTGGCGTCGGGCTTATTGTGGGAATATAAAGGATATTTTACGACCATTGGTCCACTCCTGAAGTGTTGAGTTTACAGAGACGCTGTGACAAGGCTGCACGAGAGGCGACGCTCTGACTGCAGTTCAGAGAGTTCTGTTTTGGCTTTTGAATGGATTTTTTTGACGCTAAGGAGAGACGGGAGCAAAGGTCATGGCAGCAAGATTATGCCGAGGTAAAATACATTTAGTCATATTCAAAACACAAACTTGAAAGAAAACCAATATACATTGATCGTCTATAAGCCCTGTTTTTCCTGAAGTAGTTCTAGCACGACAATAGCAAACGTGTCTTTTCTATGTGTAAAATACTCTCCGACATAAAATATATTTTGAGTTTACATTTAATAACACGCCAAATCATGGGAAACCATTTTGTGTCGTTATGCGAAAGCACTAAGACATCATGACTTATTGAACGGTATGCTTTGAATAGGTTGCACTGGCAATTTCGTGATAAACTTCTTATTCCGTATTTATCTATATTGACGCTTATTCAATATCAAACTAGCTTTTCTTGACAATGAACAAGAACTTGATCGTGAACGTCATGGGTTTGGGTGCAATAGTTAACGATTGCACCAACATACACCAAATGGAAAAAATATATATATATAAGTATCCACAAACAGTTGAGGTAACACTTTATTTTGATAGTCCATAGTTGACACTCTATAAGTCATCAGTTGACATTCAACAACACTGTTTCAACAGACAAGTAACATGCATTTAACTAACTGCCAGTAGAATATAAGGTACATCTCAAGTGTTGATCTATAGATTTTACAAAAAGTGTCTGTTGACTGTCAACATGTTTTTTGCAACAGGTTATTAACCGATATTCAACCTTACTATCTGTAGATTGTGTCAGCCTCTTCAAAATTGACAATCAACTACTCAAAATCAATCTGTCAGTTGAAAGTCAACAGGGTCATGACTATCTGTTGATAATCTGTTGAGTCAAGATGTCAACTAAAGATTACATTAAGCATTAGTTGATGATCAACAGATAAGCAACTAAAGTTTAGTTGACTATCTGTTGATCGTCAACTAAACTAGAGTTGACTATCTGCATACTTTTAGTAGGCATTCTCCACTAAGCGTTTGTAGGCATGTGTTAGGACTATCCAATTAAAGTGAAAAACTGTTGAGAACAGTAGAAAGTCTATAACCTATCAACAGAACACATTTCATCCACTAATTATATGCAACAGACATGGGAATAAAGCGAAATGTTTTGCACAACTGATCACGAACACTGGATAACTGAAGTCAACACCAGGCTATAAAGCACAGTAAAACAAACACTATAGGCAGCATATCAGAGAAAGAAAGCTTTTTTATTTTAAGAATATACTAACAGAAGAACATTAAATTAGACCCCCCCCCCAACCACATTCATTCCTACTAAAGGACATCTAAACGTAATTGCAGATTAAACAAATAGATTAAAAAAAGGGAACGTTATGGACATGTTAATACATTTTATTAAAATGTGATTATTTCAAAACAGTTTTCATAAAACAGTAACAACTTTGTTTAAAAGCACAACACATTAACATACATGGAGACACATGGTTATTACTTGATGGTTATTCCAACTGCTGGCTCGTGGGCAACGTATCACTTCATGCTGTGCATCACAACCTGTTGCACTTCGACCTCTGCTGTTCCCTGTATATACAAACGAAACATAAATTGAGTACAAATCAGGACACCATGTGTTTTCCTCAACAACAAAAATCACATCTGTCTTGAAAACATAACGAGCCAGTTTACATTAGCTGTTAACAGACGGTAACAGAGGTGCTATTCACATGCATTACAAGGGGTTTAAGCCATCAAAAAAAAGGCTGGTTTGCAAGAAAATGAACCACATAGTCATGATATTGATATAGTTCATAAAATGTCCAACTACTTATTTTTAACCCCACCTCATGCTCAGAGATTTATATAAAGTGGCACATGGGTCGTAGAATAAATAAGAGCAGACGATTATTTCAACTTTTATCTTGATAAGTGAGAGCGCAGGCCAGTCTACATGAATGCAGGGCAAGGCACGTTTCTGTCCAAAGGTTCCATGATGGAGTCGATAATGTTTTAAAATATCACTTTGAGTGGTGTCACTAGTGCTGCATAGTTTACATCTCCATCCCATCTGTGATTCAAAAAATAGAAATGGGTTCGTTTACCTGATGCTCATTATATTAGAATGTAAACATAACACGTCTTGAATTAACCTCTGAAACAACAACTTTAGTCTGACACACTCAAGGGCTTACCTGATGTGAACCTGAAGTCGATAGCAGGAGGCAAAATGTCTTCGAGAGGAGGTGTGACTGTTTTCTGGGGAGGCAAATAAAAGAACAAAATAGTTACATGATGACAATGTAACAATCATTTCAGTAGAATTCATTAAAACATCTTTAATTCAATTAATGGAATCAAACATAATTAAAATATAAGTATCATTTAAAAAGGTATTGTATTCATATACATTTATAAGGATGGCATTTATTAAGGATGGTATTGGTTGATACCTTTATATATACAGTCTATGGTAGATACCAGTAAAATTCGATGATTCTCTACACAGCGGATCCTAATTACTTCAATAAACACTCCTTTATCTCGTTTGCATACTGTCTAATATCTATTTTACGTTGTAGTAAAACATCTCCTTAATACAACTGTACTTATTGATATTTCTCGCTAAACACTGCATTTTACTGTACTACATTGAACACATCTTGCTGACGTTATAAATCCATCTTCACCCAATACACAATTTTACTGAATTGCGCCTGAATGCACCTTAACTGAAGAGAGCTAACGTTAACTCTCCTGCAGATTCAAACATGGATTTGCATCTATAGCGTTGCATAAGCATGAAAAATATAGTTTGCACTTAATTTTGTATAATAACAACTTGATGCTGTAACTGCAGACGATGAGTTTAAATTGGGTACACATCTAGATTGTAGAAAGATAATTCATTGCTCACAGTAAAACAAACGGCGAAATACATACAAAGGAATTAATATCAAATAGGCGCATTAGTGACTTACTCTTACATAACCGCTGGGTTATAAAGTAGTAGGGAATAGTTTTAGCGGAGGTATTTTACCGCACAACATGCAGCAGAGCCTCTGAGCCCCGCGGCCGCATAACGGTGCCTGGACACGCGAGGGGACAACGCGGCACAGGGGAACAGTTTGCGGAGTTGATTCTTAATACGTGCTCTTAAACTTAACCACAGAATTGTGTCGGTAGGCACTTGATGCAAACTTTGCCCAACACCATTTGCGCGAAAAAATAGACTACATGAGCACACAGGGCTGAGTCTAACTTTAACAGCAGTAACGGCGCTGGCATGTCGATGTTCCGTTCAAAACAGTGAATACAAGAAAAGTAAATAACACTTGCTAGTTAAAAAGCAGTAATTAATAACTCAGGTGGTATGCTTACTTGTTTTACGATGATTTGAAGAGAATCCAACACGTGTCCAACTGCTGAAGAATCGCTGCAAAGAGGAACAGGAAGTCTCACACCGCGGGATTCTCGTTTGAGGGCGTGGCATGACCGTGGCATTGACAAAAGTATTTTCATGAAGTTTTCCAAAACGTATTTATAAGAAAGTTCAGAAAATGTGATATTAATTTACAAATTAATGAGTTCTTAAAACATGTTCTCATTGTTGCTTAAAGGTGGGGTAGGTAATTTTGGAGAAACCAGCTCGAGTGCGCTAGAATTTGAAAATACACAGCCGGAAAAAATCTGCCACTTCCTTACAGAGCCCCTCCTCCAACACACACGAACGCGCACATGACCAATGAGGGCACGAGATAAGTTTGTGCACAGATGGAAGGCTGACAGGCAGGTAGGCCATCCAGTTATTTTAGCCGGGCCGGCTCAGATGATTGGTCGTGCTTTTTACAGTACTACAGCTTCCACAGATGTTTTGTAATGGATTTTTTGTCAAAGCACTGAAGATATTCATTGCTATCGGGATGTTAAGAGCATTCCATGGAATATAACAAAAAGTGTATCTCGAGCCGGTCTCTCAAACTTACCTACCCTACCTTTAAGTGTTACTTATTTAAACGCAATTACATTAAAAAATTGAGTTTTGTTGACTTCACCATCGGAACTGTTTTTACAGTGCATGGAGGCAAGATACAATTTAGACAGTAGCCAGCTAGCTAATGTTACAATATATTATTTCATATTTCATATATATCCAACATAGTGTGTGTATATGTGCGTAACACACACGAAAATGTTCAGTTTATCATACAATTTGATGTCCTGCAATTGCCGACGTAAAAGATGTGGACGTTTGAGGAGAAGTGTTAGGACAAAGTAACTTTTCTCACAATCACACTGCAGTTTATTCGCATGGATGAAGTACATCCATAGGTAAGCAATGCAAAGGTATTATCTTATTACAGTATTTGATAGATTACAGTAGCTTATGTGTAGATTGCATTTGAGTATATGGAGTACATTTGCACTACAGCACATGCTGTTATCATAATATGGTGGCATGGATTTATGGTCAATCTGCAATGGTCAATTGCAAAAGCATATTCTGTAATATAACCTGCCTTGATTGGCCAGATATGTTACGGTAACAAAAAAACTCTCTGACGTTACTTTTGGCTCTTGCTAATTCATCATGTTGTAAGTTGACCATATTTTGCAAGTTGACATGCTTCAAGATGGTGTTGACTTCAGTTATCCAGTGCTCGTGATCAGTTGTGCAAAAACATATCTCTTTATTCCCATGTCTGTTGCTATAATTAGTGGATGAATGTGTTCTGTTGATAGGTTATAGACTTTCTACTGTTCTCAACAGCTTTTCACTTTAATTGGATAGTCCTAACACACGCCTACAAACGCTTAGTGGAGAATGCCTACTAAAAGTATGCAGATAGTCAACTCTAGTTTAGTTGACGATCAACAGATAGTCAACTAAACTTTAGTTGCTTGTCTGTTGATCATCAACTAATGCTTAATGTAATCTTAGTTGACATCTTGACTCAACAGATTATCAACAGATAGTCGACATGACCCTGTTGACTTTCAACTGACAGATTGATTTTGAGTAGTTGATTGTCAATATTGAAGATGTTGACACAATCTACAGATAGTAAGGTTGAATATCGGTTAATAAACTGTTGCAAAAAACATGTTACTTGTCTGTTTGAACGGTGCTGTTGAATGTCAACTGATACATGTCAACTGATACATGTCAACTGATACATGTCAACTGATACATGTCAACTGATACATGTCAACTGATGCACTGTTGACATGCTACTGAATGTCTACTGATGACTTATAGAGTGTCAACTATGGACTATCAAATAAAGTGTTACCCAGTTTGATCCTTATCGTCTTTCAATCTGGATCTAAATTGAGTTTGATACAAACAACTCGTCCACACACACACACACACACACAAACACACACCACACACACACACACACACACACACACACACACACACACACACACACACACACACACACACACGTACAGATGTACCTTTGTTTATTGCAAAACTGTTTCTGGGAAGGACGAGTGGCTCTGAGTCAGCATATTCAACATTTGGCACTACAACACTGAAATCAATAACAGATCAGACCGCTCCTCAATCAGGAGGGGAAACACACACACACACACACACACACACACACACACACACACACACACACACACACACACACACACACCTACACACGCACGCACACGCACACACACACACACACACACACACACACACACACACCTACACGCACCTACACACGCACGCACACGCACACGCACACACACACACACACACACACACACACACACACACACATACACACACACACCAGACACACCACACACACACACACACACACACACACACACCACAACACACACACACACACACACACACACACACACACACTGTCCAGGATTAAAGTGTGTTGACAGGAGTTCTGGATTACACCGCTATTGTCTTTCTCGGAATCTCGATCCTATAATAATATTTTGACACTTTTATCAAAACGCTGGAACACACACACACACACACCACACACACACACACACACACACACACACACACACACAACCACACACACACACACACACAACACACACACACACAACACACACAAACACACACACACACACACTCACACACACACAGACACCTGCATACAACTACATACTGCATGCACCCAAGCTGAGGCTGAAGGTCAGTTCACTTAAACTGAGCATTTTCTGGTGAAAGTCTTGGCCTCTCTGCTTTTACTGAATTTAGAAAGATTGCTTCAAGTAGAGACACTACATACTGATATAACCTGAAATCATCAGGAGAGGACTCTTTAAAGTAGAGACACTACATACTGATATACACCTGAACATCAGCAGGAGAGGACTCTTTAAAGTAGAGACACTACATACTGATATACACCTGAACATCAGCAGGAGAGGACCTTTAAAGTAGAGGCACTACATACTTATACACCTGAACATCAGCAGGAGAGGACTCTTTAAAGTAGAGACACTACATACTGATATACACCTGAACATCAGCAGGATGGACTCTTTAAAGTAGAGACACTACATACTGATATACACTGAACATCAGCAGGAGAGGACCTTAAAGTAGAGGCACTACATACTGTTATACACCTGAACATCAGCAGGAGAGGACTCTTTAAAGTAGAGAAGACATACTGATATACACCTGAACATCAGCAGGAGAGGACTCTTTAAAGTAGATACACTACATTCTGTTTTAGCGACTAGATAATAATCTACAAGAAAATCTACGAGGAAGTAAAAGACGTTTTTGGTCAATGTCTCTTCCAGGATCTCTTCAGTTAATGTAACCGTAAGAAATACTTCGACCACAGTAAGTACTAAGTACCAGTCATTGAAATGATGCTGAAACAAAAACACATGTTGAGTCTGAGAGATGGTACTTTGATCAGTCGTTGCAATATGATGCTCCGATAATCTCGCACAATGCCAAGAGGAGAAACTCTGAAACGCAAATCACATGTTCCCCCGCTCTGCACGAGGCTTTGATTTGAGGGGGACACAATGAAGGGAAAACATGGTGTTCTACAGGAAAACATCTTAAGAAGTGAAAACAGAAAAAGGTTTGACTCAGATCAGAGACAGGAAACACAGAGACGTGTTTTGAAATGCTTGCTACAAACATTCATGTTGACCAAATGAGTCCCACTCATTCAGGATTAGTCATGGTTTAAATTCTGCTGCAGTTTGAGTGGATTTTGCCAAAATTACTCAATCCTGTTTCACAAGGAACCATCGCAGAGTGAGATGCAAAGAAAACAGGAATCATCCGAAGAGTTCATTACGAGATGGAAAACCCAATGACCATGTGTTCTCTTCCGGTGAAACTACATCATCATCTTTAACACGGAAAGTACAAGCGTATCCCAGGTTGTTGGTGCAATACCTTCCCTAGTTACCTGAATATCTTGTCCACGAACTGACCCTCTGTTTCACAACTTCTGAAGCTCACTGAATGTAATATCTTTCATAATGCCTGTTAAATATATAACATAGTACATCTTCTAAAAAACAGACTGTGCGACCAAATCCCAATTCACCTCGCATACATATGACGTCTCCATTGTTCCTTTGGTTGGATGCCGCTGCTCCTTCACTCACTTTTCCTCCGGTTTTCCATCCAAAAGTGAATATTTAGACTACTGTAGTGACCACGAAATCCATTTGTTTGATATTTTATTTGTGATTCACTCCTGGGCCGACAGATGAGTAGACGCCTGTTGTTGAGAAACTTATTATTTGAAAAATATATATTCTTGTTTATTCCAACCATAGACTGTATATAAAAATGGAGCTAGTGTGCGTGACATCACCCATAGGATTCTGCAGAGTTGCCGAGAAGCCTAAAGTAGGCGGCGTCGGCCACTAACGGCTCGACAGTGACGTCAGAGTATAACTTCCGCCTGCTCCAGCCTGATCCAAATAAGGGCAAAGAGCGGAACCTCCAAAAGCCATAAGATAAGTCCGATATTTAAATGAAGAATACTCCACCAGGCACCAACACAACAAACACGTCCGGGTTCAAGTTGTGTTCCCGGGATCAGCCGAGCAGTTGAGCCCCTGTAGCATCCTGGAGCTTACTGAGCTAACGGAGCTACTAGCAGAGAGACAGAAAGATAGAAGCAGCACTCACTGCAGAGACCTGCCACTCAAGGTGACCACGCCCTAATTATGCAAACACTTTAAGACCTATATAACCAAAAGGGTTGCGTTATAAAACAATTCACCCCCCACACAGTAGTCATGAAGGGGGAATCTAACTATACAGAGAATATGGTTTTTTGAACCACGATGTAAACATGTTTATTTCTGCTGTAAAGTTGGGCATTTTAACATGGGGTCTATGGAAATTGCTCCCTTCTGCAGACTGCTCCTACTGGCCACTAGATGAACTGCAGTTGAGGCACTTCCTTATTGGCCTCCCGGCTCTGCCCCAGAGTTTGCCGCTTGATTCCAACATGTGATGTAAAAATAAATAAACATTATAACAAAACTATTTTCCTACATAATCTGATAATTTAAATACTTAAATCAGCCACACCACTAAGCTGCAGCCCCTCGACCTGCAGGTGTAACACACTCACATTTAATAAATAATACACACCACACACACCCATGCTGTAGATCTAGTCTAAAATGATCAATTAATATGAACTAAGGAAATGGCTCCTACATAGATATACGGATTTTATAAAGGGTAGAAAGCGTCGTTCCTGAGGTATGGAATGACCTTATAGAACTATAAACATTTCATTATCTGTGTCTTTTAAAAAAAAGCACTTAAAGCAAACAATATATGTATTCGTTTTTTATTCTTATGTCAACCCAGATGCATTTTCGTCTGTGTCTTCCAATGCCTCTTTATTTACAGCCCTTTGCCATCAGCCTTAACTTCATGCTGTTCTGAGATTCTTGCTTATCTCCAGGCCATATCTCCAGGCTCATCAATCTCCAGGCCATATCTCCAGGCCATATCTCCAGGCCATATCTCCAGGCATATCTCGCGCTGTTGTCTCCATATGTTTGGTAAATCGATGTCATCTTTTCAGCCCAACGATGCAAGTTCCCCTCTGTGGGACTAATAAAGGTATTCTGATTCTGATTCTGATCTGGAGCTGAGATTGTTGTGCTTCGTCCGCCAAATACGAATTTGTTCATATAATATCATACTGTCAATTAGATCTTATAAAACAGCTCTAACGGTACAAACAACTCTACAGGTCACCTTACAAGACAATGACAAACAGAACTGGCAGCGGAACTTCAGAGCACAGATACTCTGCGTATTTATTTTACATTTTGACAAGAGAGGAGAAAAGAAACAGACCGGCATATCTGTGGCAACCGAATGAGCACAAACTCATTTCATCTTCCTCCTCAAACCAAAGAATGCTGCAGAGCCTCTGCTTTCAATTGTTCCGCTCGTGTTTTCATTGGAAACAAATGCCTTTGTTTTGTTTGGGTAAAGTCAGGGGTTATATTCAGTAGGAATCAACAACAGAGAACATTTCGAAACCAAGGGCAAGCGGTCCAACATCAGCATTCTAGGATGTGTTCCTGCTCAGTCAGGACCATGAAGAAGAGTGCATGTGACTGTGGATAATCAACATCTCTATAAGTCATGTGACCACTGTAGTTCCTTTATAGCCCAACCATTAGCCACCTTTAGCTTAGCGGTGGTGACATGAAGTCATGTGACAGTGCTGTAGTTCCTCTATAGCCCAACATTAGCCTCCTTTAGCTTAGCGTGGTGACTGAAGTCATGTGACCGTGCTGTAGTCCTTTATAGCCAACATTAGCCACCTTTAGCTTAGCGATGGTGAGTGAAGTCATGTGACCGTGCTGTAGTTCCTTTATAGCCCAACATTAGCCTCTTTAGCTTAGCGTGGTGAGGTGAAGTCATGTGACCGTGCTGTAGTTCCTTTATAGCCCAACATTAGCCACCTTTAGCTTAGCGGTGGTGACCTGAAGTCATGTGACCGTGCTGTAGTTCCTTTATAGCCAACATTAGCCTCCTTTAGCTTAGCGGTGGTGACGTGAAGTCATGTCACCGTGCTGTAGTTCCTTATAGCCCAACATTAGCCTTTAGCTTAGCGGTGGTGACGTGAAGTCATGTGACCGTGCTGTAGTTCCTTTATAGCCCAACATTAGCCACCTTAGCTTAGCGGTGGTGACGTGAAGTCATGTGACCACCGGCCCTTACACCCCCGTGCTGTAGTTCCTTATAGCCCAACATTAGCCACCTTTAGCTTAGCGGTGGTGACGTGAAGTCATGTCACCGTGCTGTAGTTCCTTTATAGCCAACATTAGCCTCCTTTAGCTTAGCGGTGGTGACGTGAAGTCATGTGACCGTGCTGTAGTTCCTTTATAGCCCAACATTAGCCACCTTTAGCTTAGCGGTGGTGACGTGAAGTCATGTGACCGTGCTGTAGTTCCTTTATAGCCCAACATTAGCCACCTTTAGCTTAGGATGGTGACGTGAAGTCATGTGACCGTGCTGTAGTTCCTTTATAGCCCAACATTAGCCACCTTTAGCTTAGCGGTGGTGACGTGAAGTCATGTGACCGTGCTGTAGTTCCTTTATAGCCCAACATTAGCCACCTTTAGCTTAGCGGTGGTGACGTGAAGTCATGTGACCGTGCTGTAGTTCCTTTATAGCCCAACATTAGCCACCTTAGCTTAGCGGTGGTGACGTGAAGTCATGTGACCGTGCTGTAGTTCATTTATAGCTAAATTGTCGCAGAGTGCTGGGCTCAAAGTTGACATTATTATAGATGAAACAAGAAAGAGACAAAACAACTACAAAAAAGATGCATAATACGAATGTAAATAAAGTAGAGACAAATATGCTGAACAAATTCAAAGACACATCAAAATACTATATATCTTTTGCAGTAGTAAAGTAGTTTTATTGTTGGTTATTGCAACTGGTAGGTTTGACCTGTCTTCTCAGCCATATGCAGCCTTGTTTTCATTATGATTATTACAATAACTATTCAGAATCAGAATACCTTTATTCTTCCCACAGAGGGGAACATGTGCATTTGTTACAGCAAGAAAAGAGCCAAAGACAGCTACTACATACAGCACCTTCAACGGGAGTGATACAGTCAGCGTTAACACGCTTGCTGCTGCAGGGATTGAACCTGTTTTGATTTTGGTTCAGACTCTCCAACCTGCTGCCAGGTTACATAAACCCCCGGCCAACACATAACCGCCGTCTTTGTTTGGAGGCAGCCGAGGTGTTTACTGCAGGCAGCAGCTGCTCAGAGAGAAAGGAGAAAGGAGCTCTTTCACCTGGGAGGGTGAGGGTCTGACAGAGAGAAAGGTGAGATGGAGAGATAACGCAGAGGAAAAAGTCATGATGAGAAAGTGAGCAAAGAGACAGGTAACCTTAAAGCAGGGCAGGGGTGTCAAACTCTATTTCATCGCGGGCCACATTAGCATTATGGTTGCACTCAAAGGGCCGGTTGTTACTTTAAGACTATATAAAAGAAGATATAGATTTAAATACATAATATAAACTAATGTATTATATTACATTCCTCTGCATTGGATTATTATCGGATAGGGTAATAACTTCATAATTAACTACGTCTGACAGCAGAAGTCTAGGGCAAATAATTGCAAGTCTCTTCAGTGCTCATGTCACAAAATGAGATGCATTGTGGGACATGTAGTTTATGGGCAACGTGCTTCTGTAAAGCGGCATGTAACCGTATAATAAACTATTCTTTGCATGCTCTAGCGGGACACATAAAACGAAGTTAAAGGATAGAAAAAGCGCTTTGTGGGGCTCTCATTCACAGCATGGGATGGATGTCCATCCCAAAATGTCCACTGAAACTCCTGAGGCAATACCGAGATTCTCCCACTGGTCTGCTTTCTGTCCCCAGAGTCAGAACTAAACATGGAGAAGTTCAGTTATTATGCTCCAAATATCTGGAACAAACTCCCAGAAACCTGCAGGACTTTTCTTTTTGCCGCTGATTTTAATTGAATTATTCATATCTTAAACTGCACTGTAACTTTTATTCATGTACCTTTGTCATGTTTTATTATATTTGCTTTTAAATTAGTGTTTTAAAATGCCATTTTATAATATGTTTCCGATGCACTATTTCTTAATGCTCTTAATGTCTTTCATTTTTGTAAAGTACTTGTAAATAAAGACAAGGTAAGAAGTACTTTATTGATGCCAATTTGGGAAATGTTTGCGTTGCAGCAGCAGCAAAAGACAAGGCATCGCACATAAGAAATTAAAAGACTAAAAATAAACAATCCAACATGTAAACATCTCAAATAGAAATAAAATAGCATTAAAAAAATTGAAAAAAATACATTTTTGTGGCACAGTAACACCATCCAACTTCCCCTATGGCTCCGGCCATAAGTCTTACAGATGCCAGAAGGCTTTTGTAGATGAATCTCTGTTAGAGTCTAAGGGTATTTGTCATATCTTCATGCTATGGTCTGGGGTTTCTGATTTACCGTGGAGGTCTTGGCTCCTCTCCTCCCATGTACATACCAAGTGCATTAACTTGCATCTCTTCCTGAGAGCGTCACATGAAGCAACGTCCGTCTCTGATGACGCCGGCACAGCTGGAGCGTCTGACATATTTGTTCCTGCTGACAGACATTAAATCTGTCCCTTTTATTATTTTTATTGTGTTCATAATAAAAAGGAAATGTAGATCATGAAAAATGTTTCCAATAAATGAATCAAACTATTTTTGTCCACTTTGTTGTTCAGATATATCACATATTAACTAGATCAGCGGTTCCCAACCTGTGGGCCACGGCCCCCTAGTGGTCCGCGAAGGCATTGTAAGTGGGCCGCAAAATAATTTGCAAAACATTATGATTTGTGTGGAAACATTTCATTATTAGGATTTTTTAAAATTGTATTCTCTTTTCCTTTCTCTTTCTTGATCCTCCTTAGCAACGGTCATTACAGTCCTTAGCAACGGTCATTACAGTCCTTGACAGCGGTCTGTACTACTGGATTAACAACGTGGGCCCTGAGTTGAAAAAGGTTGGGAACCGCTGAACTAGATGATACATTAATTAAAAGAAAACACAGTATAAACTGAGGAGTGATTCCCCTGAGTTTAATGTGTTATCTTCACTCTGCTGGTAAACTGCTCTGATATTAAGAAGCATAAGATCAGTGCATGCGCTGCAGCGTCCAATCAGTGAGCGATACACAGTAAGGGGGCGGGGCGAGTGGCTTAGGATTTCACTGAAGGATGGTCTGGTGGTTCCTCAGTTATCGCTCCTCTGTTATCACTCCTCGCTCTTGGAATCCATAATAGAGTGGTGCAGTGACGAGTCCCAAAACTCGGAAGTAAGTCCGCATTTTACCACTTCCTGTTCCCTCAGAGTGAACGGGATTTCTCCAGAGGATTTTGGAAAAGAGCTCGAAATAAGGTCTGTGAAAACGAACCTGTTTGATAAATGCACGTTTTGTTCAGCCGGATAATCTCCACATGTCTACCCTACTTTTATAATATTCGAATCATAAATCTAATCGCCAGAAGCAAAATGCTAACGTTATGCTATAAAGGAACTACAGCCGAGTCCAGCAGCACGACTTCAACGTCACGCCAACTTCAGATCCATATTCAAACATACAGATTCTAAATGGAACGAGTTGAAGCGTTTGTTTGAACACTTTGCAGGAGGCAGGTACTTGCTTTCAAGCAGAACAGGGCAAACTAACTTAGAGGAGTGTTCACGTGTTCGGCGTAATCACGTACAACGTCCTCCACGACTTCTGTAGTCCTATTCAGCCACTTGGTAACAACCATCGTTTCTCAGACACGTCAACTCTTCAGAAATCACCAGTGGGGTCACTGCTGATGGATTTAATGTCGTAGAACAAAACGTGATCCACAGACCTTATTTCAGCTATTTTCCCAAATCCTATGGAGAGATCTCATTGGCTCTGAGACGAGGGAACCGGAAGTGGTGAAATCACTTCCTGGTTTCAGGACTCGTCACTGCACCACTCTATCGCTCCTCGCTCTTTGAATCCATAATAAGCGTCATGGAACGCTCTTAAGATGGCGCACAAAAAGCTAGGTGAGAGCGAGGATCGAGGAGATGACAAATAAGAGACTTGGCATCGAGCTCATGACAAGTGCAAAAAGGGTGTCTGGCAGTGGCTGAAGACCAGGAAGTAAACCTGCCTCTGTTTGCTAGCAGGTGCAAAGAATCATGGGAGTCTCTTGGGGAATGGTACTGGAAACCGAAACATGAACATCTGCTGCAGGAGTCCACATGTTGGAGTGTGTATGTGTGTGTGTGCATGCGTGTGTGTGATGACGGTGTGTGTTTGGCAAGGTGGCTTAGTAACAATCAGGTAAAATGCCCCATTATAAGCATTCCTTAGTTCTTAGAAGCTGTTGATGCAGACCCAGAGATTAGTACGTTGTGATAAATTTAGCACAAGAGTCAACAACCATCCTGGAACTGTTCTTATAGGAAAGTCTGAAGAGTGACTCCACATTGATGATACCTCCAAGGTGGGAAGCAAATTGTTGGCTTCAAAGCAAGGCACAACAGTTAATGCATCGAGTCATCCTACAACCTTCAGTGCAGTGGATTAAAATTGCCTTTACGTGCTTAATTTCTATCAAGGTCATGTAGGCTGGAACATATCAGAGCGGGAATTAAACAGAAGATGTCCATGAATGGATAACACATAGAAAACCTGTCCAGCCCACCTGAAACTCACATTAAAACCCAAATTGGTTCAACCATTGAGCTGCTGCTGTGCCTCACGGTGGGAAAACATGATCCTGGAAAAAGCTCAAACCCTGGACTGAGGCTTGTCTTCAGCTCATGGCCAACTGGCACCTCCAGAGAGTCTGTGATGCCTGCAGAATCTCAATCGTGGAATTCAGAGAGAGATGTGAGGCTGAGGAGTTGCAGAAAGCTGGACTTCATCAGCTCCTACACTTGATGTCACTTCGAGAACATGTGTGGTTCTTTAAAGAAAACAGTTCAGTGAGGCTCTTTGCACCAATCCTACCACACCTTCACTCTAACACCTGTAGTTCACTTTCTTTGGCATGGACCAAGGGAACAAAGACTAATGCACACGCGGCGCGATTACATGCAAAGTTTTGATTTGATTTGATTTATTTCGAACGTGTAATACAACAATACAAAAAAATAATAATGAAATGAAACAAGAGAATTATGATACTGTACAAACTTAAGCAGGATCAAATTGATAAACAAAAATATCACTGACTTATAAATTATATATAAACAAAGTCAATGTAAAGATGCAAATTCACCCTATAGGCGGTGCGTAGGATTCATAATAACGTTTTACCGACACACATACATGTAAATATATTTAATATGTATATATGACTCAAATATGTATATATGTTCATTTCTTATTTTAACAGTTACTTACCTGTATATAACTTTAATTGTATCTTTAATTACATTTTAATCTTTATTCTTGTGTAAATCTGTGCTGTCCTGTTTTTCAGTCTTACCCTGTTTAAACTACTGAATTGCCCCATGGGGATTAATAAAGGTCCATCTCATCTCATCTCATCTCATCTCATCTCATCTCATCTCATCTCATCTCATCTCATCTCATCTCATCTCATCTCATCTCATCTCATCTCATCTCATCTCATCTCATCTCATCTCATCTCATCTCATCTCATCTCATCTCATCTCATCTCATCTCATCTCATCTCATCTCATCTCATCTCATCTCATCTCATCTCATCTCATCTCATCTCATCTCATCTCATCTCATCTCATCTCATCTCATCTCATCTCATTTACCAAATTTGGGGCCAATCCAATCAGGAAGTTAAGATATTTCATAGAATAGGTAAAAACTCTGACCAGCCGAGCGATAACAGAGAATTGAACAGCTCTGAGCGTCACACTATGTCCTGCTTCTTTACACATACTCTCTCCAGTACAGGTTAGCTCTGAGTGTTAGCGATGCTTGCTAATGTAAACAAAGACCATATTACGTCCAAAACACGTCTCATTGTTTCTGACAGCAACGTTTCTGATTGGCCCGTGGGTTTAAAGCCCGCCCACATTTTAGTAATGTCGTCATGACGCAGCAAATCTGGATCAGCTCCGTTGTTCCCCGTTTTTAGAGATGTGGGAGGAAAAGAGAGAGGGTCTTATTTTCTGACACTTTGTGAGTTCCCTGACACACCGGGGACACATATTGATGTATAAAAGACATCAAAAAGTGCATTTTGCATGATAGGTGACCTTTAAAGAGACCGTCCTAACATAAGATAGCAGTGTATTTATTCCTAGTGTGCTTAAAGCGCTTCGTCTGAGTGATTCTGAGATCCGTTATAAACAAAACCCCTGATGTCGTCCAACACCGTGTCTGATCTTAATTTCCTTCAAGGATTCAGAACGGGTCCCAGTCTCATCTTTGACTTATCAAGCTAAATGAAAACAAGGACCTCTTTTCCATTGTGTACACGTAGACCCAAACACAAACGCACAAATAAATACATTTTGAAATGCGAGTACATGTGCAGTCTGTTAGGTGCACCAAACAAGCTGTCAATGTGAAATGCCCTTCTCTTGACCTGTGTCTCTCTGCACCGACGAATAACAACCAATCCTTCAAACTCTCCCTCGGAATAAATCTTTCTCACCCTTTAAAGAACGAGTGAGGCAGGGACGTCAGAGCTGAACGTTCGAGGGAAACTGCCGAAGGAAATTGCCTTGGAGAGAAACTATATTTTCTTTTTTGGCGGCGGTTGTGTTTGCCCAGCACCTCGCAGAGAGAGGAGCTGTTTCCTCAGGATGAGCAATGGGTGGAAATGTCAGCCAGATCATGAGGAGGCCCTGCTGTTGGATCTGTTGCATGAAATATAATGTTAAACAAAGTGGTAGTAAATGGGATCATTATGGTAATTAATGTTAAGAGCTTATTGTGTGAACTAGGTTAAAAACAAGGCCTCACAAACTGTGGAATTAAATGTCTCAAGGTTTAACGAAAAGCCACCTTCAGTAGGTTCAGGTCTTTCTCATTCTCTGAAGTTAATTGGGTACGAAGTTACGATAGGGAAGTAGACAAAAGTAAAACTCCCCTCTGACGTGCTTGGAAACTAACTAAGGTCAAGTTTCGGTCAATGCAGTGCAGGGAATGTGACCATTGTACGGAAAACGTGTACGGAAACGTCTGCAAAAAAGAGTTTCAACCAATAATCATGGAGGTTGTTTACCTGTGTGATGGTCTGATTCTGTTCACCTGCTGCCTTTGTGGTTTTGTCCTGTCTTCTCCAGCTGCGTCTTGTCTTTGTGATGAGTCTTTGTGAATATACACCTGTCCTTTCTAGTGTTCCCTGTCAGTCTCTTCGTCTGTTTACCTGGTGTGGTTCGGTCTGTAGTTCCTGGTTTCCTGCCTGTCCCAACTCTTTTTTTGATTTTTCTTGTGCCCCAAGTGTTCCCAGTTTGTTCCTTGTTTTGCCACTTTCCTTTGGTTTTACCTTGCCTGCTCCTTCCTAGTTTAGTTGTGTTTTTTGTACCAGCTTTTATTGACTAAAGCTCTCTTTTTGTTTGAATATGCATACAGCTCAGATAATCTTTGTCTGACTCAGCAACATTGACTTTTCTGCATTGCAAAGCGAAGTTGGAGTTCCACACTTTGGCATTTAAAGAAAAACCTTTCCATCGTACTGGAGTTTGAACCCTGCGTGTTGTTCCTGCAGGTATTCCTGTACTGTATTATGATTATGGCATTTTATTATGACAACAGCACAATGTTGGAGAGCACAGAGGACACAGTGGGCTTTGTTCAGCTCCGATTCCAGGAAAACACTCACATGGAACAACTTTTGGAACTAAAATCTAAATGTTATAATCCCCTCATTATTCAGTATTTCCAAATATCAAAAACCCAGGTTGAAATAGCAGTAAGTGAGAGCAGGTGCAACTTGGTGCTCAATGTTGAACGTGAACTCATTACCTTTCTCTGACCATGATGATGGAGGTCTGATTTCTACAATACAACACTATGTTACAGAAGGGGGGAAACAACCGGGGAAAGTTGTCTACAGGAAGGGATAAAGCAGTCTTTGTTGGGGCAAATCTCTGAGGACCGGCGGCGGCAGGGTTCAGATGAGAGATAAAAACACTTATTGCACTTTAACAGTTAGCCTCTTATAGGTGGGCTGAGGGTAGCTGTGCCATTTCTCTTTACTGTTTGAGGTGAAGGGTCCCTGCTGTGCACAAAAGTCATCATATCAGTATGCAGTGTCACTACTTTAAAGAGTCCTCTCCTGTTAATGTTCAGGTGTATATCAGTATGTAGTGTCTCTACTTTAAAGAGTCCTCTCCTGCTGATGTTCAGGTGTATATCAGTATGCAGTGTCACTACTTTAAAGAGTCCTCTCCTGCTAATGTCAGGTGTATATCAGTATGTAGTGTCTTACTTTAAAGAGTTCTCTCCTGCTGATGTTCAGGTGTATATCAGTATGTAGTGTCTCTACTTTAAAGAGTCCTCTCCTGCTGATGTTCAGGTGTATATCAGTATGTAGTGTCTCTACTTTAAAGAGTCCTCTCCTGCTAATGTTCAGGTGTATATCAGTATGTAGTGTCTCTACTTTAAAGAGTCCTCTCCTGCTGATGTCCAGGTGTATATCAGTATGTAGTGTCTCTACTTTAAAGAGTCCTCTCCTGCTGATGTTCAGGTGTATATCAGTATGTAGTGTCTCTACTTTAAAGAGTCCTCTCCTGCTGATGTTCAGGTGTATATCAGTATGTAGTGTCTCTACTTTAAAGAGTCATCTCCTGCTGATGTTCAGGTGTATATCGTATGTAGTGTCTCTACTTTAAAGAGTCCTCTCCTGCTAATGTTCAGGTGTATATCAGTATGCAGTGTCACTACTTTAAAGAGTCCTCTCCTGCTAATGTTCAGGTGTATATCAGTATGTAGTGTCTCTACTTTAAAGAGTCCTCTCCTGCTGATGTTCAGGTGTATATCAGTATGCAGTGTCACTACTTTAAAGAGTCCTCTCCTGCTAATGTTCAGGTGTATATCAGTATGTAGTGTCTCTACTTTAAAGAGTTCTCTCCTGCTGATGTTCAGGTGTATATCAGTATGTAGTGTCTCTACTTTAAAGAGTCCTCTCCTGCTGATGTTCAGGTGTATATCAGTATGTAGTGTCTCTACTTAAAGAGTCCTCTCCTGCTAATGTTCAGGTGTATATCAGTATGTAGTGTCTCTACTTTAAAGAGTCCTCTCCTGCTGATGTCCAGGTGTATATCAGTATGTAGTGTCTCTACTTTAAAGAGTCCTCTCCTGCTGATGTCAGGTGTATATCAGTATGTAGTGTCTCTACTTTAAAGAGTCCTCTCCTGCTGATGTTCAGGTGTATATCAGTATGTAGTGTCTCTACTTTAAAGAGTCATCTCCTGCTGATGTTCAGGTGTATATCAGTATGTAGTGTCTCTACTTTAAAGAGTCCTCTCCTGCTAATGTTCAGGTGTATATCAGTATGCAGTGTCACTACTTTAAAGAGTCCTCTCCTGCTAATGTTCAGGTGTATATCAGTATGTAGTGTCTCTACTTTAAGAGTCCTCTCCTGCTGATGTTCAGGTGTATATCAGTATGCAGTGTCACTACTTTAAAGAGTCCTCTCCTGCTAATGTTCAGGTGTATATCAGTATGTAGTGTCTCTACTTTAAAGAGTTCTCTCCTGCTGATGTTCAGGTGTATATCAGTATGTAGTGTCTCTACTTTAAAGAGTCCTCTCCTGCTGATGTTCAGGTGTATATCAGTATGTAGTGTCTCTACTTTAAAGAGTCCTCTCCTGCTAATGTTCAGGTGTATATCAGTATGTAGTGTCTCTACTTTAAAGAGTCCTCTCCTGCTGATGTCCAGGTGTATATCAGTATGTAGTGTCTCTACTTTAAAGAGTCCTCTCCTGCTGATGTTCAGGTGTATATCAGTATGTAGTGTCTCTACTTTAAAGAGTCCTCTCCTGCTGATGTTCAGGTGTATATCAGTATGTAGTGTCTCTACTTTAAAGAGTCATCTCCTGCTGATGTTCAGGTGTATATCAGTATGTAGTGTCTCTACTTTAAAGAGTCCTCTCCTGCTGATGTTCAGGTGTATATCAGTATGTAGTGTCTCTACTTTAAAGAGTCCTCTCCTGCTAATGTTCAGGTGTATATCAGTATGTAGTGTCTCTACTTTAAAGAGTCCTCTCCTGCTGATGTTCAGGTGTATATCAGTATGTAGTCTCTCTACTTTAAAGAGTTCTCTCCTGCTGATGTTAAGGTGTATATCAGTGTGTGTCTCTACTGTAAAGAGTCCTCTCCTGCTGATGTCCAGGTGTATATCAGTATGTAGTGTCTCTACTTTAAAGAGTCCTCTCCTGCTGATGTTCAGGTGTATATCAGTATGTAGTGTCTCTACTTTAAAGAGTCCTCTCCTGCTGATGTTCAGGTGTATATCAGTATGTAGTGTCTCTACTTTAAAGAGTCCTCTCCTGCTGATGTCCAGGTGTATATCAGTATGTAGTGTCTCTACTGTGCCTGTGCTGCACCACCTCTTTTCACCCTCTGTCTGAAACCAGAGCCCAGTCTGCTCTGATTGGTTAGCTGGCCGGCTCTGTTGTGATTGGTCAACCGCTTAGAGATGTCTTGCCCCTTAGCCTATCACGATCTACTGTGTGAGACAATCCCTTCTCTTATTATCAATCAATCACATTTATTTATAAAGAACATTTAAACACAACCCACGTTGAGCAAAGTGCTGTCCAGAAAAGAGACGGTAGCCAACACAAGCTTTCATAAAAGAAGCACCAACGTAAACATTAATACGCCAACTCATATGCACAAATAAACAATTATATAGGCAGGCACTATCAGCCAGATAAGGAGTCAAACGCTAGAGAATAAAAGTATGTTTTTACGTTAACAAACTGCACCTGGGTTCAACAGTTTCTGTACAAAAGTTGGATTAAAAAGGACTGCATTTTTACTTTGAAAGCACCTTTAAGGACATTTGTAACACACAACTCATACACGAAATACCATTAACTTTATGATTGTTAGAATGATTTTTTTTTGGATTGGCAGCAGATATTTCATTCATATGATTTTAATGGTGCTAAAATCTCTTTTCACCTCCATAATATGCCACTGGGGATCACCCCCTATTAAACATGAGCCCGGCGTGGTACCAACAGCATAACTTCCTGTATTTCAGCGAGGAGAGAAGGCAACAAAATCACTTCCTCTGGGAAGCCGTATCAACTGTCCAATGAGCTGCGGTGCGGCTCATATTGGGACTTAAACAGAATACAGGTATGTTTTGTTACATTTTATTGCACAGTGAAACCTGAGCCCGGTGGGTAAATACAGAATTATGCCATTTTGCAACAATGCCCTCCCGTTACCGGCTGGATAACTGCCCACAGTCCATGTACACAATTATGTCACTTCCTGCATAAAATGTGACTGCGTGCCCCAGAGCCTCACAGTTCAACTCAGTCAATGAAATATTGATGAAGGTCCTCGACTTTAGTACAGAGGCCGCAGATCTTTTTCTGGCACTGAAATGGCTTTTAAAAACTCTTAATGTCAGGAAGGAGCTAAAGGCTCAGAGTTCAACGTGAGCCGGCTGTGGAGGAAACTACGGAGGCCATTTAAATCTACTCTGGTTCGGTTTTACAGTGAGCAAATTAAAGCGGACCAGATTTGATAAATACAGTCAATGAGAGGTGAACATTTAAGAGCAGGACAATATTTACTTGCATTATTATTTCTGATTTATTTAGAGATATGGGCTCTTCTGTGCACGGAGACTTTGACAAATCGCAGTGGAGGATCTTTCACTTTCATCTGCTGCTTGCAACCTCTCTCCTTAAGTTTCTCTCAAAATAACTTTATGAATATCCGTATTTTGTGGACTTATTTAGCATATTCTGTTTGTTCTCAAGCAAACATCAAAGTCAAAACCGACTTTAACCAAAGTCAACAAAAATATTGATGAACGTCCTGAAGTCCTACAGAGGCTTCATATATTTTCTGGAAATGAAATGTCTTCATTATGATCCTGAGTCTTCATCATGAGCGTGAGTCTTCATCATGACCCTGAGTCTTCATCGTGTCTTCAACGTGAGCCTGAGTCTTCATCATGACCCTGAGTCTTCATCGTGTCTTCAACGTGAGCCTGAGTCTTCATCATGACCCTGAGTCTTCATCGTGTCTTCAACGTGAGCCTGAGTCTTCATCGTGTCTTCATCATGAGCCTGAGTCTTCATCGTGTCTTCGACGTGAGCCTGAGTCTTCATCGTGTCTTCATCATGAGCCTGAATCTTCATCATGTCTTCATCCTGAGCCTGAGTCTTCGTCATGTCTTCACCATGAGCCTGAGTCTTCATCATGAGCCTGAGTCTTCATCATGAGCCTGAGTCTTCATCATGAGCCTGAGTCTTCATCATGTCTTCACCATGAGCCTGAGTCTTCATCATGTCTTCACCATGAGCCTGAGTCTTCAACAGGAGTCTGAGTCTTCATCGTGACCCTGAGTCTTCATCATGTCTTCACCATGAGCCTGAGTCTTCATCATGTCTTCATCATGAGCCTGAGTCTTCATCATGAGCCTGAGTCTTCATCATGTCTTCATCATGAGCCTGAGTCTTCATCATGACCCTGAGTCTTCATCATGAGCCTGAGTCTTCATCATGTCTTCATCATGACCCTGAGTCTTCATCATGTCTTCATCATGAGCCTGAGTCTTCATCATGACCCTGAGTCTTCATCATGAGCCTGAGTCTTCATCATGTCTTCATCATGACCCTGAGTCTTCCTCATGTCTTCATCATGACCCTGAGTCTTCATCATGAGCCTGACTCTTCATCATGACCCTGAGTCTTTATCGTGACCCTGAGTCTTCATCGTGACCCTGAGTCTTCATCATGTCTTCACCATGAGCCTGAGTTTCATCATGTCTTCATCATGAGCCTTAGTCTTCATCATGATCCTGAGTCTTCATCATGTCTTCATCATCAGCCTGAGTCTTCATCATGAGTCTGAGTCTTCATAATGAGCCTGAGTCTTCATCATGTCTTCACCATGAGCCTGAGTCTTCATCATGAATCTTAGTCTTCATCATGAGCCTGAGTCTTCATCATCTCTTCATCATGAGCCTGAGTCTTCATCATGTCTTCACCATGAGCCTGAGTCTTCATCATGAGCCTGAGTCTTCATCATGTCTTCATCATCAGCCTGAGTCTTCATCATCTCTTCATCATGAGCCTGAGTCTTCATCATGTCTTCACCATGAGCCTGAGTCTTCATCATGTCTTCATCATGAGCCTGAGTCTTCATCATGTCATCACCATGAGCCTGAGTCTTCATCATGAGTCTGAGTCTTCACCATGAGCCTGAGTCTTCATCATGTCTTCATCATCAGTCTGAGTCTTCATCATGAGTCTGAGTCTTCATCATGAGCCTGAGTCTTCATCATGTCTTCATCATGACCCTGAGTCTTCATCAAGAGCCTGACTCTTCATCATGACCCTGAGTCTTCATCATGTCTTCATCATGATCCTGAGTCTTCACCATCAGCCTGAGTCTTCATCATGAGCCTGAGTCTTCATCATGAGCCTTAGTCTTCATCATGTCTTCATCACGAGCCTGAGTCTTCATCATGAGCCTGAGTCTTCATCATGTATTCATCATGAGCCTGAGTCTTCATCATGACCCTGAGTCTTCATCATGAGCCTGAGTCTTCATCATGTCTTCATCATGACCCTGAGTCTTCATCATGTCTTCATCATGAGCCTGAGTCTTCATCATGACCCTGAGTCTTCATCATGAGCCTGAGTCTTCATCATGTCTTCATCATGACCCTGAGTCTTCCTCATGTCTTCATCATGACCCTGAGTCTTCATCATGAGCCTGACTCTTCATCATGACCCTGAGTCTTCATCGTGACCCTGAGTCTTCATCGTGACCCTGAGTCTTCATCGTGACCCTGAGTCTTCATCGTGACCCTGAGTCTTCATCATGATCCTGAGTCTTCACCATCAGCCTGAGTCTTCATCGTGACCCTGAGTCTTCATCGTGACCCTGAGTCTTCATCGTGACCCTGAGTCTTCATCATGACCCTGAGTCTTCATCATGATCCTGAGTCTTCATCATGAGCCTGACTCTTCATCGTGACCCTGAGTCTTCATCGTGACCCTGAGTCTTCATCGTGACCCTGAGTCTTCAGAGGGTCCCTGAGTCTTCATCATGATCCTGAGTCTTCATCATGAGCCTGAGTCTTCATCATGAGCCTGAGTCTTCATCATGACCCTGAGTCTTCAGAGGGTCCCTGAGTCTTCATCATGATCCTGAGTCTTCATCATGAGCCTGAGTCTTCATCATGACCCTCAGTCTTCAGAGGGTCCCTGAGTCTTCAGAGGGTCCCTGAGTCTTCAGAGGGTCCCTGAGGTTATGAAGACTTTTATTTCACATTTTTACTTCCACTTGTGTTCATATAAATATGTATTTATTCAATTTTAAAATGGCGCAACTGTCACAAAAACCTGATTTCCCACTGGGATTAATAAAGTATTTTTGATTGATTTGATCCTTAGTTTGGAAATGCGGGATTCACGGACTCTGCACTGATCTACTTTGTGCAACAACCCCTTCTCCTCCAGTGTTTTTGGACTCTATGTAGCATTGTCTGTACTGGTTTTAAGACCTCTTAATGCCAGGAAGGAGCTGAAGGCTAAGAGTTCCCATGAGCAGCTGTAAGGAAGCTACTGAGGGTCTGCAGTGGCCTCGTGTGTAACTGAGACTGTACGAGTGCAGCCGAACCGAGCCACAATAACTCTTAAAACGCTGAGAGAATAATCTTTCAACTGGATGAACTCTGACTTTAGGAAACGTCAGGAAAGATGGTGGATTGTGGGAAAAAAGCTTCTCAAAAGTCAAGACAGGAAAAAAAAGACTTTTCCTGATCGTTATGAATGACTGTGTGTGAGGAGGATAAATCCAGCGAGCTGTCGCAAGCGAACCAAAACAAACGGATCTGTTATTTACAACGAGATTAACTGATTTACGGCCGCCAAGGTTCTGAAAAACATAAGAGAGGAAAGAGGGGAGAAATTACATGAATAAACACACACACACACACACACACACACAACACACACACACGCAGCAAAGTCACTTCCAAGGCTCTCTTACAGCATTCACCGCGCTGCATGTTATATTTGGCTTTCACACAAACTCGCACTGTACACACTTTTTAAAATCAGTCGCTGCTTTCACAAAAATATCTCTTTAAGGTGTGTGTGTGTGTGTGTGTGTGTGTGTGTGGTGTGTGTGTGTGTGTGTGTGGTGTGTGTGTGTGTGTGTGTGTGTGTGTGTGTGTGTGTGTGTGTGTGTGTGTGTGTGTGTGTGTGTGTGTGTTGTGTGTGTGTGTGTGTGTGTGTGTGTGTGTGTGTGTGTGTGTGTGTGTGTGTGTGTGTGTGTGTGTGTGTGTGTGTGTGTGTGTGTGTGTGTGTGTGTGTGTGTGTGTGTGTGTGATACCCTGAATGTTATTAAACCTTAAACAGGAACAGCATTCGTTGCACTTATATTCCACCTGGCCCTCTTCCACTTTAGTGGACAACGTTGATATTACATTGGGAAACGTCTCAATTATAAAACTTTATTTTTGTTGCGGTTCCCCTCAATGATAGGGAAGAAGATGGGGTCACATATTGTTGTTTGGAGATCTGACAAAAAGTGAAAACATACATCTAGTTCTGAGATTTTCTGGAAAAAAAATTGTTTTTCACATCTGAGAAAAAAGCCAGGCAACGTTTTCTTTCTTTCCCTATTCACTTTTTGTCTGACTTTAAATTCCTTTTCACTCGTAATCCTAATCCTCTTCCGTACAATGACACCCATCTCTCTCCTTATTTTTCTTCTGCCTACTTCCGCTTATTATTATTATTATTATTATTGACCACATTTTAATGTGTAACAAATCCCATACCCTTTGCAGAACATAAACTCAATGATCCTGCAGGAGGTTCAAACTCATTCAGTAGAAAATGTCAACATATTCTCATCTTATATCATAAAAACTATAAACAATAAAGGCATCAATCTTGACAAACAATGTCCCTACTATGTTGCATTAAGTCTAATGAAATATGGGGATAGTAGCACCACCATGGGGCAAGTTAGGACAAGCTTTATCATATAAATCATGAACTATAACTTCTCTGTTTCCTTTCATGAAGCCTCTTCCAATTTGATTTCCCTTTAAAGGTTTTTTTGGAGGTTTGTCTTTATCCAAATCAAGGGGCAGCACATAAACCCTCAAATGTATGATTTAGGCTAATAACATTCTTTATCAGAAGCCACAACGCTGCAAGAGTCCATTTAAATGACGTTGGGTGGTTTTGAGCAAAGACTAAAGAAGATGCATACACAGTGTGGTTGAAAATAAAAAGCTGGAAGACATTAATCATGATATATA
>JAAKFY010000006.1:3408562-3478562 GCA_011823955.1 Dissostichus mawsoni | reverse complement strand
CCGACAAAGTAGTAGTTCACACACACACAAACACACACACACACGGAGAAACATGCATAGCGCTGTGTAGAGACACATTTCTTAGCTTGTACGTCAACTTAAGCAGATGCACTGATAGCAAATGTAGTGGAAACATGGAGAGAGACCTGCAACGATTTTAAGATATCTACACATAGTTGCTGTTTACACTTACACACACACACACACACACACTCTCTCACACACACACACACACACACCACACACACACACACACACACCACACACCACACACACACACACACACACACACACACACACACACACACTGAAAAACGTATCCAATAACTGGGGACCTACATTTTTTTGTCCCCAAACCGTCAGAGGTCCCCATGACGTTGTTGTGTAAACACAATGATGTCCCCAAATAGTGATGAATACCAACACCCACACACAGACAAAATATGTGAATGAGTACTCCTGCAGATGTAACACTCACACTTTGTGTATCCTAAGCATGTGCTTCAACAGAAATACACACTATCACACCATTATAACACACACACACACCACACACACACACACACACACACACACACACACACACACAACTTGTCCTTTTTTAGAATGATTCATATCTTAATTCAAAATGGTTTTCAGTTCGGGGACTTGATTATTTTCGTCCCCGAACACACACACACACACACACACACACACACACACAACACACACACAACACACACACACACACAAACACACACACACACATGCACAGAGCAGAAGGGTGGGATGCAAATAGGAGGAAACAGACAAATGATGTGTCTCTCCTGGAATGCCTTGATAGAGAAGAGCGTCGGCCAAACGCTGCGACTGGAGACTGTTAAAGAATCCATACCACCCGAGGAGCATGCTGACTTTCTGAATGAAAACAGAACGTGCGTGTGTGTGTGTGTGTGTGTGTGTGTGTGTGTGTGTGTCTTTGTGTCTGTGTCTGTGTGTGTGTGAGTCTCCTGTTCCTCTATATGCTGACTATGATAAATACACCAGTGAAGCGTTGCCCGGCCAGAGTGAAACAGACAGAAAATAAATCATCCGAAACATTTTCGTATAGTAGTCACCATTTTCGTATAAATACATGTCTGTTTCGCTGCTCTGCGTTTCCGAATGTTATACAGATTTATTTCCCACTGAGTGATTCACAGCTTGAATTTGGCATGGTCACTAAATACCAGAGGTGGCAGAAGAAGTACTCAGATCCTTTACTCGGGTAAAAGTAGAAGTACCTCAGTCTAAAAATACTCTACTTACAGAGTATCTTAAGCTAAATGTACATAAAGTTTCAAAATTAAAAAGTACTAGTTTACTTTATGAATATAATATTAGAAACCATTTAAATATTCTGCTTTTATCACTTGCAAATACATTTAGAAAAACACATTATATGCCGATATGATATAGACTGGGAGGGGGTTGCATTGCTTCATTTTGATGGTTTGTGGAGCACTTTGTGTTAGTGTCCGTATAAAAAGGTATATATAAAGTTTGGTTGAATGATCAAACACCTGCAAAGCCTTAGAGAACATTTAAAACATCTTATAGATTTCTATATTCTTCCGGAGATAGATTCTAAGTGCAGGAAAGAGAAGTGTGCAGAAATTATTCAAGCCTCGATTTAAATAATGTTAAAATATCACAATTTAATCACTTTATATAGCCTTGTCCCTCTTCCGGTTTAGCATTAGCAGCGTTGTAAACAATGAGTTTTATCAGAGATCTTTCTCAGCTACCTAGCGAACTTTAGCTACCTAGCGAAGGTTAGCTACCTAGCGAACGATAGCTATCTATATATCTATCTATCTGTCTATCACTGTAAACAGCTTTTTTTTTTTTTTCTTCTACGCTGTTAGTTAGCTTACCTTAGCTACCACTCTAACAAGCTAGCTAATGCTTGCTTTCTATCTACGCTGTTAGTTAGCTTACCTTAGCTACCACTCTAACAAGCTAGCTAATGCTTGCTTTCTATCTACGCTGTTAGTTAGCTTACCTTAGCTACCACTCTAACAAGCTAGCTAATACTTGCTTTCTATCTACGCTGTTAGTTAGCTTACCTTAGCTACCACTCTAACAAGCTAGCTAATACTTGCTTTCTATCTACGCTGTTAGTTAGCTTACCTTAGCTACAACTCTAACAAGCTAGCTAATACTTGCTTTCTATCTACGCTGTTAGTTAGCTTACCTTAGCTACCACTCTAACAAGCTAGCTAATACTTGCTTTCTATCTACGCTGTTAGTTAGCTTACCTTAGCTACAACTCTAACAAGCTAGCTAACTTTTGCTTTCTATCTACGCTGTTAGTTAGCTTACCTTAGCTACCACTCTAACAAGCTAGCTAATACTTGCTTTCTATCTACGCTGTTAGTTAGCTTACCTTAGCTACAACTCTAACAAGCTAGCTAACTTTTGCTTTCTATCTACGCTGTCAGTTCGCTTACCTTAGCTACCACTCGTGTTAACAACTAGCTAGCAGATGTTGGCTATCTAGCTAGCCTCACAGCTCAAAACATCGCTGCAAATTCTCAAATATACCCTTTTTAGATAAAGTAATAACATATTGGTAATCTAAATAGTTAGTTTCTCGACTATTATTACGTAACAGCTCAAAAACGGTTTCTTCGGCAAGTAATGGTTGATACAGCTGGCGACGCTATGCTAAGTAAAAGCAATTACGCTTTAACTGGAAGAACCAACCCATAATAAAGCAGTGTGGAAGAGTCCTAGAGCAGACCAAACATACGGTGAATAGAGAACACAAAAATAATGTACAGACAATTACATGAGTTAAGTATTTGTGCCAAACATTTGGATAGTTTTGACATAATCTCTTAAAAACTGATGAATATATTGGTGTTTGTTTGCATCGCTGATACGACTGCTAACCTGTCTTTGTTCCACAGTCTGTAAGAAAACCTGCAGAAAATCATTGAATTTGTTCTCTGTTCATTTTGTTCTCGTAGTTATGTTCCCCATTCATAAGTAACGGCCGGGTATCAGATGCCATGATCTGTTTCCTCTTACCCATAAAATGTTGCGTTACCTTAACTCGGTCGTTTCCTGTCTCTGCTTCAGGTTTCATTCTGACTACTGACCCTCTATGTGGACTGTAATATGATGACGCAGAAGTTTTTAATTTGTCCAGATGTGCCAACGTTTGAGTAAACTGCTAGAAATGTGAGCAACGGTATAAATGTGTCACAATATATAATACTTTCACAAGATATCGAATTCCTGATGTTTTTCATAATTCTCCTTTTTTCAGAAATCTCACTTATTATAAAAGTTCTGTTTTGAATTCAGCAGGCGTGGGAGGAGTTATTGATAACATGTAATGGTATAATTAGGAAACAAAAAAGGTATTTCCTTAAAGTTAAATACAAAAAATCTGAATCCTGTTTCAGTTCAAAGAAGAGTGGATAACTAGCATGATTAAAGTGTTATTAAAAACCTAAAAAGAGCATATAGTGTGTGCTGTAAAGGATCAGATGTTGTCTCTTCTCTGTCAGCTGTTCTGTTCTGTAGGCTAAAGGCCTCTACACACCGGCCCGACTTTGGGAGTCAGAGGCCGTCCGAAGCCGTCAGAGGCAGTCGGGCATTCGCGTCGCACTACTCAGGTTGGTGTGTCGTCTCTTTACGGCACATTTTCAACCCTCCCGCCTCCTCCCGCCGCCGATTCAACATGTTGAATCGGCCGCGAGGCCAAAGAACGTCGGGACAAATCAATCACTCTGATTGGCTGTTCAGCTTAGCGAATCAGTGCATCAGAAGTGAAGCGGAAGTGAGGGACCAAAACAAACGATAAGAAGGCACACACAGACGGCTAATCTTCCTCATTTTCATCTCACCCGGACGCAAGAGTTTCTTTTTTATCATGACGGCATGGAATGAAGAAAGTGAAGACCAACTGATCAACTGTTTATATTACTAAGTCTGTTCTTCTTCTCTCGGTGTATAAAACGCAGTCTGTCTTCCGGTTGTTGCGTCTTTTGAATGACGAATACACACTACCGCCGCCTGCTGGTAAGGATAGTTAATTGCCACTCGTCGGCTGAAGTATTTGCGGTGTGTTCGTAGGCGGGCGGCTTTATCCGACGAAGCCAACGAAGCCCGACGTAGCTGACGTAAAAGTCGGGACGCCTTCGGTACGCGTTCTTTGGTCTCAGGTTGGTGTGTAGAGACACCTTAAGTGTGAATCTATACGTCTACTGCCTGAATCTGCTTTAGGAAATCTTAATTTTGACATCTTAATTTTTTATTAACACGGGTCCCTAATCATCTTCATTTTTATTCCCAAAATGTCGGACTTATTTTACGAAATCTGACTTTTTTCAAATTCCTGACTTTTTTCCTAATTCTCATTTATTTACAAAAATCTCATTTTTTCTCCAAAATCTCACATTTCTTCTACAAAATATCACTTTTTTCAAATTCCCGACATTTTTCACAATTCTAACTGAAACTGTTTGACTGTTTTTATAATTTCATTCAATGTCACATTGCTCTGTTATCTTACATAATACACTTCTGTAAAAAACATTTTGAGATTTTTTTTTTTTCTTGGAGTTATTTGCATTGCATTTGACTTTTGAAGTAATCCAAAGTAACGGAAAGTAATCAGCTTACTTTCATATTGTGATAGTCAGATAAGATTACATTGTTTTACAGGTGACTTGTAACTGTAACCTGATGTATTGTCAAACTAACCCTCCCAACCCTAAGTATAGCATATCAAAGCAATTACATGACATAGACGTCTTAGCGGCCACTTCCTGTAACAAAAACTCATATTTTTCCTCAAATATTTCTTGTGAAAGTGAAAAATGAGTCCATATAAAGCAAAAGCACACAGGTGGTCAAAATGTTTTACATCGTTTTATTTTTTCAAAGAACTTCTGGCAACGGGAGGTGAACACGAAGGGAGCGGTGCTGATTGATGAATCGCTAGCAACGATATCTCTTCTTTTCAACACCTGGTAATGATAATGGTTCACAGAGCGAGGCTGATTGTGTGTGTGTGTGTGTGTGTGTGTGTGTGTGTGTGTGTGTGTGTGTGTGTGTGTGTGTGTGTGTGTGTGTGTGTGTGTGTGGTGTGTGTGTGTGTGTGTGTGTGTGTGTGTGTGTGTGTGTGTGTGTGTGGTGTGTGTGTGTGTGGTGGTGTGTGTGTGTGTGTGTGTGTGTGTGGTGTGTGTGTGTGTGTGTGTGTTCAGTATCAGGCTCTGTGTGTGGCCATGAATGTATGAGAGGGTGAGAAGGAGAGTCCTCCCCTCCAGTGAAAGTGAAATGATGTTTATGGTTTAGATTATTGGCTCATAAAACTTAAAAAGCGGGCGGAAAAAGAACATGATATCCATTATTATGTTATAAATAATTTGTAAGCAAAAGTCATGGAAGTTTCGCCATCACGTGTGAACATAAGTATTTAGAATATGAGACGAAGACAGTTTCGGTTCACTGTCCGAAAAAGTTTAGAACTGTCTCTGTTGTTGGAAACTTGTCTTATTTTAACAATGTGGTCACATGACTCCTTCTGATGTCACTGCAGATCTGCTGTGAGCTAGCTAGCTAACGTAGCTAACCTAGTCATTTCAGATATACTGTCAAAAACTGACAGTTATGAGACGACTGACTCTGAGACAGAGACAGCTTTATAATCCTGAACGTCACCAAGCTGTCCCAGCTGTGTGCGTCACTCTTTAGTGTCCCCTGGTCTCCCAGCTGTGTGCGTCACTCTTTAGTGTCCCCTGGTCTCCCAGCTGTGTGCGTCACTCTTTAGTGTCCCCTGGTCTCCAGCTATGTGCGTCACTTTTGAGTGTCCCCTGGTCTCCCAGCTGTGTGCGTCACTCTTTAGTACCCCCTGGTCTCCCAGCTGTGTGCGTCACTCTTTAATGTCCCCTGGTCTCCCAGCTGTGTGTGTCACTCTTTAGTGTCCCCTGGTCTCCCAGCTGTGTGCGTCACTCTTTAGTGTCCCCTGGTCTCCAGCTGTGTACTGTGCGTCACTTTTTAGTGTCCCCTGGTCTCCCAGCTGTGTGCGTCAGTCTTTAGTGTCCCCTGGTCTCCCAGCTGTGTGCGTCATTCTTTAGTGTCCCCTGCTCTCCCAGCTGTGTGCGTCACTCTTTAGTGTCCCCTGATCTTCCAGCTGTGTGTATGTCACTCTTTAGTGTCCCCTGGTCTCCCAGCTGTGTGCGTCAGTCTTTAGTGTCCCCTGGTCTCCCAGCTGTGTTTTGAGCTTCTTGCAGCGTTTTGTATTTGCAACGCTTTTCGAAACTTTGCCATTGGGATATTGATGTCTTAATTGATAGATAGCATTACAGGTATATGATTAGAGGGTATCTGGGTAAGTAAAGGACAGAGAGTGATGGACTAGAGGAGACAAAGAAGACCAATGTCTCTCAGAAACATGAGGAAAAGGAAGCAGCTGTTGACACTTCCATGGAAACACGTCTCTTCCTCAGAGCTAACAACTCGCTGCTTCTGCTCTTACACTCCACCAGTGGATGGAAATGAATAGACCTACTGTAGCCTAACGCGAAACATGTACCCCTCAAATCAAATGCTTTCCAGGCCGGCCGGGGTTTACCCTGAAAAGAGAGAGCTATGTTTTCACAGCAGAACAGAAACTGTGGCTTTTTTCCCAAACTGTGAGTGATTCCTGGAGGAGGAGGAGGAGGAGGAAGGAGGAGGAGGAGGAGGAGGGAGGAAGCAGCGGCGGCGGCACTAACTCAAGATAAAAAGCTGGAGGTTAAAATGTACTGAAAATGTACTCAGCTGCTCCTCCGAGATGTTGAACTCTGAAGAAAAATACCCCCCTTCTGGGCTGTGCATTTAGACTGTAACCTGGTCTGTGTGCTTAAAAAATGCAAACACACACACACACACACACACACACACATACACACACACACACACACACACACACACACACACATACACACATACACACACACACACACACACATACATACACACACACACCACACATATACACACACACACACAGACACACACAAACACACACACACACACACACACCCACTCACACTAAACACACACCAACATGCAAGCGCAAACAAATCTAACTTGCAATCACATTTTTACTAAATGGAAATGTAAGTTCACACATATGCAAATTATAAACACAAGCAAAGCATTTTCTGTCAGCTCAGACTTAATTTCTGCTTTTTTAAACTGTAGTATGTGCTCATCTGTTTCATTGTTGGTGTATAGGCTACTGCCTGAATATGCTTAAGGAAAGGGGAGGTCTCAGATATATACAGAACCTGTCTCTGATTGGCTGAAACACCAAACAGATCATTGCAGCATCCCATAATCCCCTCTGTTTCAGCCCTGTTTCCAAAGTGCTGATTCTCTGTCTGTTACTTTAGATGAACATAAGGAGCCCTCCCCACGCCCCTCTGAGAGAGATTTGGTTACAAAGAACTCAATGGTGCTCTAGGAGGAGATTCAGGTGATAAGGTGGGGGGGGGGTTACCTTAGTTGCTGATTGGCTAATGGTTACAAGCCACAAAAATTGTGACATCATAAAGTGACCAAAAATCTGATCAGCTCATTTTCAGACAGGTTTTTATAAAAATGGATCAGGACAAAAAGAGAGAGAATCTTTTTTCCTGAAACTTTCAGAAACTCTTGATGTAGAAAAGACATGAAGAAGAGGGGACACATGTTGATGTAGAAGAGACATGAAGAAGAGGGGACACATGCTGATGTAGAAGAGACATGAAGAAGAGGGGACACATGCTGATGTAGAAGAGACATGAAGAAGAGGGGACACATGCTGATGTAGAAAAGACATGAAGAAGAGGGGACACATGGTGATGTACAAAACATGAAGAAGAGGGGACACATGTTGATGTAGAAGAGACATGAAGAAGAGGGGACACATGTTGATGTAGAAGAGACATGAAGAAGAGGGGACACATGTTGATGTAGAGAGACATGAAGAAGAGGGGACACATGTTGATGTAGAAGAGACATGAAGAAGAGGGGACACATGTTGATGTAGAAGACATGAAGAAGAGGGGACACATGTTGATGTAGAAGAGACATGAAAAGGTGGATTTTGCATAATAGGTGACCTTTAAAGGTGATCTTGTTGATATTTGTTCTGTCTTGAATTTATTTGCATTGCATTTGATATTGAGGTAATCCAAAAGTAACGGAAAGTAATCAGGTTACTTGTGCTACTCGAGATTAGATTATTTATTTTTTACAGATAACTATAAATGAAAAATGCAAGTGCACACATGTTATGCAAATAAAACACCACACACATGCACACACACGCCCACATGCATGCTGGGAAAGACATACACAGCTGTGAACGTAGGTGTCATACGGCCTGCCAGATAAAACGGCTCTGTTTTTCTTTGAGCAGCTTTTGGCGCGGCCACATGATGAAATTCCTCCCTAACATCTGTCAAGGAAAACCACGACCGCATTTACTAAAACGTTAAACACCGGTCAGCCCCGCCAAGCCAGATCTGATAGCAATACAAACCCAGAGAAGAAGTTTTGGAAGGAGATGTGGTAAAAAATGAATAAAAACATGGCGGGGCGGAGAGAAAGATCTAAAGGTCGTTGAGAAGACGGGCGTGTTTGATGGGATTATCGTTATCAACCATTGGCTAATCTGATGAATGAGAAGCAATCAAACAAAGCATCCTTTAAAACTATGTGCAAGAGTAAGAATGTGAAATGTGTAATCTGTAACAAGTCATTTTATTTTCCATTAACCAGTCTTTAAACAGCGCAGAGCTCATAGTGTTCCCTTCCTGTCTGTCTTCTTCTACTGTTCCCTTTAGTGTTTACTTCCTGTCTGTCTTCTTCTCTTGTTCCCTTTAGTGTTTACCTCCTGTCTGTCTTCTTCTGCTGTTCCCTTTAGTGTTATTGCAAGAACCAAGACTAAACCAAAGTCTATAAGTTGAAGAAAGGTAAGCATATTGTGAGTTAAACGGATACAGGACCTCACATTTGAACCTGTTAAGCCCTGAGCCTGTTTTTCAGGTCTCAAGCTCGAAAATGACATTCCCAGAACAAATGAATATAACTTAACTTCTAAAAGGGGTAAATTAATCATCTTTTTTCTCAAAGCAATGATAAACCTGTGAGTTGGATGTAGAAAAGTCAGAATCAATATAGAATTGTTTTATTGTAAAGTAAATTCAGATTGAACATAGTAAAAAATGTAAATTATAGTGTCCGTCCAAAAAAACACATGACTTATAGTGAAAACCACCCTTGAATGATGGGATAGGAGACTAAAAGCTTTAGGAATCCAAACTATAAGATATAATAAGTATCAAGATTGATGCAAAACAAGTGACATTTGACCTTTTTAGAGAGATTTAGCAAAAGAAAACCCACCTCTGGGGTCATTTGGGTGGATTTGCCGTATCTCTGAAACCCATCCGTCGATTTTGATGATTGACACCTCTTTTGAACCGTTAGAGCCAATATAATCGACACGTTACCATTGAGGAATGAGAGTGATGCGCACGCAGCTTGCCCAAACCAAAAGCTATGTTACGCTCTGAAAACTGAAAACTAGGTTATAGCCATAAATATGAAGATGGATTATCAGTAATCATTTCAAAGGGACACAGAGACATTGGATTAACCTTCAGCAGCGTTTTTATCGTTTTAATGCCATTGAACACAACTTTTGATCAGAAAAACAGCAAAGGTAAGACATATTTGCAGTTTTGGCTCCGTAAAGCTACGTGGTGTGTTGTCTGGGTTTGCCTTCGCTGCCCTGAGTTTTACATCTAGAATCTGTGGAATCTCAGCTTTAATCTGATATCTTGTTTTTGCAGATCCGATAAGTAATAAAGTATTTCTACCGTGAGTTCTGTGCTAAGTGCGTTAGCATTTTTTCGCTCAGGGCTAATTCAGAGGCTTGCTATTACCCTTGTGTTTTGTTTAGCTAAAAATGGTTCATATCGTCAGTTAGCTGAGTTTCTTTCCGTTAAGTGGGTATGACACATTAATAGGTTGTTAAATGTTAAGAAGCCCTGAGACACAGTTTCGTGAAAAAAATACAGGTTAAGCAATATTTAACAATGCATTCATTATTAACTGTATGAGTTTTCAGTTTACCTCCACCAGAATTAGATTTACTGAAGAAAATCTTCCCCCCACCTCCTACAGTTTAACTGCTTACAACATTTGTGCAAAACTGTTTTCACTATCAGCGTTTTAACTGCAGATCAACAACACACACACACACACACGTTTGTATTTACCAAGATACGAGACCCTTGTATCTGAAATCTACTTTCCTTTTTTCCTCTGGTGAGAAAGATGATTATTCCACCAGTTGTTACGAGCTAACTGGTAAAAATCATCTAATTACAAACAAAAAAAAAGTGATTATCAAAATGCAGCGCCCCATAAAATTGTAGGAGGTGTGTGTGTGTGTGTGTGTGTGTGTGTGTGTGTTTACATCCCATGAGAGGACCGTACACAGCCGCAGGGCTTGTTAGAACTCCAGACTCCAAGGTTAGTTTTTCACATCTCCATCATCAAACACACACACACACTATACACACACACACACCACACACCACACACACACACACACACACACACACACACACACACACACACACACACACAAACGCTTTTGCAAGCCTTCCCGAAACATCATTGTTAAATCGTGTAATAGCGGCGACCATTAAAGTTATGTTCAATGAAGTTAAGCCATGTTAAACAAGCCTCTCTTTTCAGCGGTGGGCATATGTTTCTGATTACTTGTGAGCGGGGAAACACAATAGCGCTCTTCAACCGGGCTCTTGATCCTGTTCACTCCGATTCGGCCTGACACTTTGCCACAATCCCCGGCCACAAACAGCGACAAGGAAACCCGAGACCCGTAAACAATCCATGTTTCTGCTTTACTACAGATTTCTGGGCTTGAGAAGGCGGACCGCAGAGTTCACTACGGAGTAATCCGATTATAGGCTCCGCGGGCCAAAGGCCGGGCGGGCACCGGTCCAATGGAACTGCATTATTGAATAGCATAGAGTCTGTTTCCATAATGCCCATTCAGACACAAAAAAGTACTTCAGGTTCATTTTTCATTGCCTTCAAAACCATTCATCCAAAAATGTTTGATGGTCTTTGATCGACGTAAAGAAATCATTGATTCAGCTGTTGCTCCACAAGGTCCGGAGATTTCTCAAGAAACTATTGTTGAATATTTTGGTAACTTTTCCTCTTTTAGAATCCCTCACAATCATAACAATACATATTACATTACATTTCATTTTGCTGACGCTTTTATTCAAAGCGACTTGAAAAAAGCGCATTCAATCATGAAAAGACAATCTCAAGAGCAAGAATCCTGGAGGTATATTTCCTGTCTATAAAACCAACCAGATTAAGTGCTACTTCATTAGCTTCAATTAAAGAGATACCAGATGAAGTGCTACGTACAGAAGAGAGATATTTATTTGTATTTGCCAAAACGCAGTTCAAACAGGTGGGTTGTCAGTCTGAAGATGTGTAGACTCTCTGATGTCCTGAAATCAATGGGAGCTCGATCCACCTTTTTGGAGCCACGATAGCAAACAGGTGTGTTTTTGTTGAGCCGTACCTGGGTCCCTTTCCCAGTGACGAAGGAGAGATCTGATTGGCTGATGAAGAGTGAAGAGCATATCCTGGAGGTTAAGGTTTCAATTGGAAATCTCGAAGATGTTCCTTGAACTAAATATATGTTAGTTCACTTTATCTCTGAATGAGGAAGCTATTGATGACTGAGCCTATGAATCAAAGAAAAAAAAGTATTGCAATATTTATATTTTGATAAAATGCAATGGTCTGTGACGACATTCCCAGATTCACAGTTTGTGTACACTCACAAAATCATGCAAACACCATTATGGAAACTTGAAGCTAAGTATCAACAAGACTCCAGGCTGCTGAAATCTAAACACAATGACTGATGTTTTCACTAAATCATCCCACATTGAAATCTTAAGGATTCCTACCTGTTAGGATGCAAGTCTTATTATCTGTCCAGAGATTTCTTGCAGAACGACTATAAATTATCGTTGAATGCTTTAAAATGTTTGTAAAATGTGTGTTTTATTTGGAGGAATTGTTGAACAGAGGTCATGTCAAGTCAAGAAGACATCATTTAAGTTCGTAAAGATTTAGATTATAGTTTTATGGGAAGGATACAACAGATGATACCTTAAAAACGAGTTAATGGTTGGTTTCAAACTGTCTTTCAGAAGGTATTGGTGCATAAGATCTGTATGTAAATGTTGAGTGAGAGCTGAAAGCGTTAGACTGAAGATATGAGGTTTTCCTCACAGAGCAGTAACATTATACCCAACAGGAGGCCGACTTCCAAGCCATTGTTTCTCCTTAAACAATCCCATCCCATGATCGGAGGAAAAAACATACAAGAAAGCATACCGTAAAGTCAATTTCTCAATTATGTTTCATTTCCTGTCGAGCCAGCACACGTTTACACCGTCATAAATCATAGGAAATATCAGTCTCCATAAATCATACGTGGAGATTTAAATCAGCTGTTTGTAAAATCCACTGCCTGTATCTCAGATGGGCTAATGTGTGGAAATGTGTGATAATTAAAGCCAGGCGCTCTCTCTGTGGGGAATACTGTTTCCCAATGTTCGTTTAACAACACTCTCACTTCAGTGCCTCCTTTAACGTGTTACAGCTCTGTTTACAGGCCTGCAGTAGCAGAGGCTTCACGACGTTCTGGGACCACAAAGTTCTCTGAGGATTTATAAAGACTGTTGAAACATGCCAATTATGTTTTTTTACCTTTATTTTAAATCTAAAATACTGAAAAATGTGATGTAAATGAAAACCAAGTTTGTAGCTCTTGCAGTTTTTTGCAGCTTTTACCTTTTGAGAATAATTTAGGAAACACGTTGGGTTTAGATTAAATTATATAATATCTAGAGCAGTGGTGGAAAGTAAATACGCTTACTCAAGTATTGTACTTAAGTAGGTTTTTGTACTTTACCTGAGTATTTCATTGTGCAGAATGAGTTATTTAACTTTTTGTTCTTTAAGTAGTTCGTACTTTTACTTGAGTAACAATTTGAAATCAGGAATTTTACTTGTAAATTAGTATTTTAGTAGTTGTGCCTTTACTTAAGTAAAGGTACCTACTTCGTTCAACAATGACTAAAAGTAAAATACAATTCATTTTAAAGAGGCTGTATTCTGATTTTTGTGGTGTCCGCTCTCCTGTAGTGTGTTATATAGGTTTTAGTGCATGTAAATGGTCTGCAGAGGTTCAAATCCCTGTGTTCCCTCCAGAGTTTCTCTCCTACACTTTGATTGACAACAACTATTGGTTGGATTGTTGGAAATTTGGTTCAAACATTCGTGAATTTTAATAACTGTGGGGACTTTGTATCCTGTGCCATCATCTGATCAAACTTGTATTTAGTCCATACTTTGGTTTAATACTAATCCCCTGAGAAGCTGAACAAATTGTTCAGATATCTTTCAAGTTTAACATACACAAATGAACAACACGATAACATGGATATTCATCCCAGGGTTTGGCCTTGAGTTTATAAAAAGACGTCTCAGACTGAGAAAAAATAACTCTGTGAATACTTCTTATCTGTAACTGGCATTTGTTGAATGCAGCTAAATTTAGGTCTGTCAAGTCAGAGTGATCGGGTTCCTTCCCGCATCTGAAAAGAATGAGCTGATTGTTAGGAAACACAAATCACAAGCGTCATCCCTTTAACATTTTAGATCTGATAAAAAGTTTGATTTAAAGGTTAAAAAGTCACAAAATGGGAGAGCTTGTAGACTGTAGATGTGAAAATCGAATTATCACGTAAATATCACAGCTGCAAACTTGTAATACAACTTTTACTTTTGTTTTTTACTTTAGACCATATTTCTGTAACAACTTCTCGAATGACAGTGAAAGAAATCTGAGGACGGGTCCAGCAAAGCATGACACTTTACTATTTATCAGACTACAAAGGAGACTAAAACCAGATGAACCGATTGTGGTTTGGGTTCAAGTAAATAAGTACATTTATAAAATGAAACTTCAAGTATGGAACGCAAATTTAAAAAAAACGTTCTGGTTTCACATGGGACACAGGGTTAGGTTTAGAAAGCAAAGACCCTAGAAACTAGGGTCGGGGTACAGGAAAACTAAAGAACCTAGAACGTACGCTGGGTTCAGGTTAAAAAACAAACAATGACTCTAGGGTTAGACAACAAAGACCCTAGATCCTAGGTTCATGGTTAAAGAAGAAAGAAAGACCCTAGACACTAGGGTTAGGTTCAGGTAAAAAAACAAACAAAGACCCCAGGGTTAGGGTTAGAACAGAAAGAAAGACCATAGACACTAGGATTAGGTAAGCGACCAAACAAAGACCCTAGGGTTAGGGTTAGAGACACCTCGACAATAGGGTTTTTGTACAGAACAAACAAAGACCCTAGACCCTACGGCAGTGACCACCAACTGGCGGCCCGCCAGACATTCTCATCCGGCCCGCACGACGGGGGTGACTGTGGCGTTGGCGGAGTGGTTAGTGCGTTCGCCCCCCACTCATTTTTTTTTTTACAACGTCTCGTGAGTAATGTGCAGTACCGGAGTCCAACAGAGAGGCAGCAGCTGCGGGACAGTAGACTGCGTACTGCGAAACCTTCCCTGCCCTGAAGAAGAAGTGATCCTTCGTTGTGAAGAGTCTGCTTTATGCGCTCCGCAGCAGCAGTAGCCCCCTGCGACAGAGTCCAACAGAGAGGCAGTGGCGTTTTCTCCTGGAGGCCAAGGGAAGCCAGGCTTCCCCTGTTTTTTCGGATTGTAGTTATAATTTTAATAAATAAATAAAAACACTTTGTTTAGTTTCGGTAATTCTTCTTTGCTGTGTGTTGCTGCCGGCCCATCTCTCCCCCATTCTCATTGAGTATTTTACAAAGAGGGAAACAGCGCCCCTATAGATGTTGGTGAAACAGGAGATTGCACTCGCTGTTGCGAGAGGAGGCCAGCCGAAATTGGCTTCCCTTGGTGAAGAAAAATGGAGGGATTGACCAATCAGACGAGGCTCACGTCATGCCCCTGCCAACCTGTGATTAGTCTGGCCATGCCAAGGGAAGCCAGAGGCGGCTTGCTTCCCTTGCCGCACAATCCAATCAAATCGCATCAACTTTGTGGTGCAGTGACGCGTCCTAAAACCCGGAAGTAAGCTGCGCTCGGGTTCCCTCGACAAAAAAGCAATGGGATTTCTCCATAGGATTTTGGAAAATAGCTGGAAATAAGGTCTGTGGAAAACGAACCTGTTAGATAAATGCACGTTTTGTTCAGCCGGATAATATCCACATGTCTGCCCTACTTTTATAATTTTCGAATCATAAATCTAATCGATAGATAGATAGATAGTGTCACTGCACCACTCTCACCGCCGTTAGAAAGTAGCAAGCAACTGAAGCAAGTGCAATTATGGAGGGTGGAGATTTGGAGCATTTAATCAAAATAATTGTACTAAACTTCCGCTACAGCAGCAACTAAAATTAAATCTGATGACAGGCCAATGCCCTAACTGGAGGTGTGTACAGAGAGGAAAACAGGAGCGAATCGGAAGTAAAACGTTATGCTCTTTAGTTTGTGAATTAATGCTTATTAGAGTTTGGGCTGGAGAGTGCGTGCGGACCTGTCGGTTAGATAACAGGCGTGTGTAAGTCCTGCATCTGTATGATACAAATGTGTGTAAAATGATACCGGGCGCTGTAATCACTCATCTGGTTCCGTTATTACATTGACCACCACACACACACCACCACCCCCCCCCCCCCGACCCAAAAAAAGGACGTATTATTGGCTTCCCCTATTTTTTTCCCCACGCCACACTACTGCAGAGAGGCAGGAGCTGCCGGACAGTAGCCTAGAAGTGATCCTTCGTTAGCGTGAAGAGTCTGCTAAGCTTTATGCGCTTTAGTCTTCGGATTTTCGGATCCTGATCGAGATCGCCACCAGAGCGCGTCTCCCCGTTACCTGCAGAAGGAAGCCATGCACGCAACGCAACGCAGCGCAGAAGGAAACAAACAATTAAAGAAATCTAGACCTCAACTGAATTAAACAAGCGACTGCCTGTTTTTCCTGGTCATGAACACAACACGGGCGTAACGTGTCATCACGTGGTGTAGTGCTGACGGAGAGCACAGGAACGCCGCTCCAGCACTTCATCCAAAAATTGCAGTACCCATAAGGAGCCGTACACATGCCGCAGTTTTTGCGTGGCTGTGTCTTTAGTTGTAAGCCCAGTGGCGATCTGTTCATCTGTCATACTGATCATACAATAACGCCATCGAAAATAATATGATACAGTACAGTACAACTACTTCTTTTGTGTGAGCTAGCGAGAGAGAGAGAGAAGAGAGAGAGAGAGAGCGGTATCGGGATTATTGCATCTGGTTAGCTAGCTATGCTAACGAATATAAGGAGCTTTTTCTACAACCAGGTGGAAGAGAGCTCTCTCCTGACAAACTGAGAGGCTGATAACCTCAGCTCAGTGAGGTAAAGGCACACCTTTATATGATCATTATAGTTATAAAGAAATAAGAGAATAAATGAAAAACAGGTAACAGTACAAAAAAGTTTGGTAACACTTTATATTAAGGTACACAAATTAACCATCAACTAGTTGTTAATGAACATGCATATTAGCAGTATATTGGCTCTTTATTAGTCATTATAAAACACTTATTAATGCCTTATTCTACATGACCAGATTCCACAAGTGATAAGCCATTAGTTGAGAGTTTTTCCTCAATAACCCTCTAATTAGTGCTTATTTATTGCAAGTAAGGAAGTTGTTGTACATGAGTTTTGGTCTTAATATGCTCTGCTCAATATGGGCCTAATTAGGCAGCAGTACCACAAGAATAGTGATTCTCCCATAATAACACTTAACAAATGTGATCTATTCTTATGAAACAAGACATGAAACTATAAGTGTTAATTGTGTCTAAATAAATCAAAATTAGGTATTTATATTTAAGAATATGTTTTGGGGTATTGACAGTTCAGCTACCAATAGCAAGGTGATATTGACCTGTATGTTTCATATTTGCACACTTATATTTTTGTAAAATTTGTACTGAAGGTTAGAGAGGAAACCGGGTACAGGGAGTAGGAGAAAGTGAACTGAATAGCATGGCAGTAGACTGCTACTAATTTCCCCTATGCAACCTGAAGAGTAAAAGGGTCAAGTCCATCAGAAAGCAATGACTGTGAGTGTGAGTGTGAGCCTTACACTTACACTGTAAGGATTAGTAAACTGTATTGTGTTTATGTGATGACATGTGGAGATGTTTAAACACAATGAGAAAATGCGTTAGCATTCGCGCTAGCATTTGCATTAGCATTCGCGCTAGCGTTAGCATACATGCTAGCATTAGCCATACTAGCCTGTATACATTCAAGATTCAGATTCAAGATTCAAGAAGCTTTATTTATCCCGAGGAAATTGAGGTGCAACAGTACAATACAAAGAAGGAAGAAGAAATATGCACCAAATATAACTAAATATAAACTAAAATAACTAAGTATCACCTAATATAAACAAATGTATCAACATTAAGAGCAGTATTAAAGATATGAAATAATTTACACTAATTACATAGGTATATAAAACAATATGTATAGTGCAATGGCAGTACAGCAACAATAACCAATAACACTAAATACTAAATACTAAATAAATAAATAATAAAGTGAAAAGTAAAGTGAAATGAAATGAAATGACAGTGCATTCAGATGAAATGAAGTGAACTCAGGTCACTGAGTCTCCAATGTCCCTCTAGCGACCTGAGGTGGATGCGTTATAGAGTCTGATGGCAGCAGGAAGAAAGGACTTCCTGTGGCGTTCTGTGAAACACCGGGGTGGAATGAGTCTATTGCTGAAGGTACTTCGGTATGAGGTCATCACCTGGTGGAGAGGGTGAGCGTTGTTGTCCATGATACTACGCAGTTTGCGCAGCATCCCCCTCTCAGACACCACCAACAAGGAGTATGCATGCTTATTGTACAGCTAGCATTAGCTATATTTACCTTAGCTACACTTAGCGGTCCTATGTGTTAATCTGTGTGTGTTACACTTGCATGTATGAGATCATTAAGTGCCTTGTAACTTCTTTTTGTTATAGTTTCACTCCGTTTGAATGTCAGTGGACTGCAAATAAGTCAATAAAGGAGCATGGCTGCTCATTCCCTGGCTCTCAAAAGAGTTTGGCTGGCTGTCTATGTTCACACTGAGACAGTACAACACATAGAGAGAACAGTACATTTAGTGTGTAAGTACATACAAGCAGGTCCCACAGTATGATCACAAATACATAAACTCTGTTCAAAATCTGTTTGTATTAAAGAGTACAGGCTGCATGTGTTCTCAGCCTTGGAGAAACTTGACATGTTTTGGGATGTGTGTCTGAACCTCTCTTTAGTGGCTCATTAATAAAACAGATATTTCAACGTGTGCCTACTTTGTTCATGTGCTGTTGAGGTTACTTTCAGTTGTTGTGTGCTATAATGTATTTACAAAGTGTGAAGAGGAGGCAACTTTAGAATAGGGAACCTGTTCAGGTCAATTAGAGTCAAACTACTAGCTTATTGGTTATGAACAAGACTTCACTTTAAAATAGGGAACATATTCTTAGATAGAAATACCTAATTTTGAGTTGTTTAGACTTAATTAACACTTATAGTTTCATGTCTTGTTACATAAGAATAGATCATATTTGTTAAGTGTTATTATGGGAGAATCACTATTCTTGTGGTACTGCTGCCTTATTAGGCCCATATTGAGCAGAGCATATTAAGACCAAACTCATGTCCAACAACTTCCTTACTTGCAATAAATAAGCACTAATTAGAGGGTTATTGAGGAAAAACTCTCAACTAATGGCGTATTACTTGTAGAATATGGTCACGTAGAACAAGGCATTAATAAGTGTTTTATAATGACTAATAAAGAGCCAATATACTGCTAATATGCATGTTCATTAACAACTAGTTGATGGTTAATGTGTGTACCTTAATATAAAGTGTCACCAAAAGTTGTTATTAATAAACAAGAATACAGTTTGAAAGGGGAGTGATTTGTAAAATATCCATAAAGAAAAAGAAAATCTGCTTCCAGTTCTGTCTCATATGGGTGTAGAGAGATGTATCCATAGATCTCTTAATGTTGCTCTCAAAGTGCACCAGATTGATGCTTTTAACTTCAATATTAAAAAAAAATCTTACTTGCCCCCGGACCCCCCTAGAGGAGGTTAGGTCCACCCCCCACTTAAATCATGTTCACATGGAAAGGAAACTAAATACATTTGCACACATCTTGTGTCCATATCTTTCTGTTTGGGTGGTCATGCCACAGCCGTGCACGTGCATGCATGCGCGAGTCATAGTGATCTTAATGTGGATTTGGCACACTGATCACATTTTTTTTTTTAAATGGCACTTAATATCAAAAAAGGTTGCTGACCCCTGCCCTAGACCATAGGGTTGGGGTACAGGAAAACCAAAGACTCAAGACCCTACGGTTAGGTTTCAGGTTAAAAAACATACAAAGGTCTTAGACCCTAGGGTTATTGAGAACAAACACAATCCCTAGGGTTAGGATTAGACCAAAAACAACAACAATTTCCCAAATTGGGATCAATAAAGTACTATCTTATCTTATCTTAGACCGTAGGCTCATGGTTAGAGAAGAAAGAAAGACTCTAGACACTAGAGTTAGGGTAAGCAACCAAACAAAGACCCTAGGGTAAGGGTTAGAGAAGAAACAAGACACCTTGACCATAGGTTATTAAAGAACAAACAAGGACCATAGACCCTACACTTACGGTTAAGGCTGGTCGCCAAACGAAGAAAGTCTTTGTTGTTTTCTTCATCAACTTATCACTTCCTGTTGTCATTACCACCTTTGCTAAAGGACGCTGTCATCTTCTTGCATTCTTCCAAAACCTGATCAGAAACACTAACCAACAAATGCTCTTCATTTAATCCTTTTTAACCCAGGTTTCCTGGTTTAGAGCTAGATGCCTACCTTTTAAAGGTTTTTTAAGTCCCTGCTCTGCCTCTCTAAACTTTAAGCACAGGCAATACCGCCTGCATGCCTCAGCTTGGATTAAAGGAAATGCTCACATCAATCCGTCCAAGAGGAACAAGACGACCGCCATTCGAGCTTTACAGGCGGACAGGTGCACTCGCTGTTGCCTTTCAGAAACAAATCAGCAAGTCTGAATCTTAGGGGTCATCACTTTAAGACTGTGTTTAAAATAGTAAAATGTAGTCTACTTTTGTACCTTTGGTTTCTGGGCTTATAAAACTCTTGAACTTGTTGAAGAGTTGAAGTCTCCTGTCTTGGAATAACAATTGAGTGCATCTTTTAATAAATACAAACACTAATGAATATGAATGAATGGATAGTTTTGCAAGAGACATGCTTGTTATACCTGAAGTGAGACACTCTTCTGTCATGAGATTCATAGACGTCTACAAAATCCCAGCACATTGTAAGGTCAGTTTGAATACTTTTCAATAATTGATATTATTATATTATATATTTATATTGCTGTTAAGATCTTGAACATTTTTAGCCTAGCAGTGGTGACGTGAAGTCATGTGACCGTGCTGTAGTTCCTCTATAGCCCAACATTAGCCACCTTTAGCTTAGCGGTGTTGACGTGAAGTCATGTGACCGTGCTGTAGTTCCCTTATAGCCCAACGTTAGCCACCTTTAGCTTAGCGGTGGTGACGTGAAGTCATGTGACCGTGCTGTAGTTCCCTTATAGCCCAACGTTAGCCACCTTTAGCTTAGCGGTGGTGACGTGAAATCATGTGACCGTGCTGTAGTTCCCTTATAGCCCAACGTTAGCCACCTTTAGCTTAGCGGTGTTGACGTGAAGTCATATGACCGTGCTGTAGTTCCTTATTGCCCAACGTTAGCCACCTTTAGCTTAGCGGTGGTGACGTGAAGTCGTGTGACCGTGCTGTAGTTCCTTTAAAGCCCAACATTAGCCGCCTTTAGCTTAGCGGTGGTGACGTGAAGTCGTGACCGTGCTGTAGTTCCCTTATAGCCCAACGTTAGCCACCTTTAGCTTAGCGGTGGTGACGTGAAGTCATGTGACCGTGCTGTAGTTCCTTTATAGCCCAACATTAGCCTCCTTTAGCTTAGCGGTGGTAACGTGAAGTCATGTGACCGTGCTGTAGTTCCTTTATAGCCCAACATTAGCCACCTTTAGCTTAGCGGTGGTGACGTGAAGTCGTGTGACCGTGCTGTAGTTCCTTTAAAGCCCAACATTAGCCGCCTTTAGCTTAGCGGTGGTGACGTGAAGTCGTGTGACCGTGCTGTAGTTCCTTTAAAGCCCAACATTAGCCGCCTTTAGCTTAGCGGTGGTGACGTGAAGTCATGTGACCGTGCTGTAGTTCCTTCATAGCCCAACATTAGCTTTTACTTAAAAAAATCATAATTTGGTGTTAATATGTGGAGATTATCATGCTAAACAAAACATGTAAGTATCATAAAAATGTTTTTGCGACAGGATATTTTCTGCAACCATCCAATGGAAAAATACCATTGGATTATTTTGGGGGAACTAGGGAGATGCTAATCTCTGTAGAAAACATTGTAGATATTAAGCAAAGTTCCTGGATTCAATTAATTAACAAACAGTGATTGGGAAAGAAATGTGTTTTCATTACCTGTTCTCATAACGCTTTTTCATCGCCTAACTTCTTCAACCAATGATGTGAACCCAACCTCGAAAACACTTGAAACCAAACACAGCCATCCTCGGGTTAATTTGGCATCTGGAAATCTTACGAATTCCTTTGATAGTTTAGTCTACAGAGTCTTTGGGGGGGCAGAGGTTCAAACTGATAGGAGTTTGGAGCTCAGTCAATTAGACATTTTTTATTGAAGAGTAGTTTATGCAACTTTCCCACATTTGGAGCAGGTCAGATTAGCACTTCATCACTGGCCTGTATTTATACATCAGAAATTCTTTACATGCTTCGTAGAAAACGTCTCGGATAAGACACATAAAAATACTCCTCATTGTTCATGTGAATGGGAAAAAGGCACACTGGCAAATAAGTGCTGGAAGAAAGGGCATTTCTAAGTATAACTCATATTTCAATAGCATTTCTGTTACACGCAGACTTTGTACACCAATCAGAACATAGATATAAATCTGAACAACAAAAGCAGTTGGAGCCCAATATGAGAGCAAATCCAAAAAGTGTCTACGGTTGTTTTTGGCGTTTCTCAGATGCAACAAAAGTACACAAGTTTTAATGGATGGGTGTTAAAGAGCATCACCTCCAGGAGTTCATCTCTCTCTGTTTAGTCTTGAACAGTCTGAGCTGTCTTTGGTATGCAGTCTGATAGTCCACTTGAGTCTGAGTTATGTCTGTTGCATAGCAGAGAATTGGTCATAAGAAAAGTGTTTTCTCAGTGTTTATAGTCCAACTTTAGGTACGATCAGACCAATCTATCATCCTCCAAAGTCTTTGCTACCTGCAGCCACACGTCTCCACCACCATGTCCTCGTACTGTTTGTAGACGACGTTATTAGCCGAGTCGATGTAGAGTATGCTGATCGGGCTGAGTCGTGTCGGGACGCAGCAGGTCGGCGGCGTGGACTCGGGGTCCATGGAGTTCATGAGGGTCTGAATGATGGCGTGGTTGGTGGGTTCCAGGTGCGAGCGGATGGGGAAGTCGCAGACGCCGTCGCAGTGAAAGGCCTCGTACTCCAGCGGCGCAATGATCCAGTCGTCCCAGCCCATCTCTTTAAAGTTCACGTGGAGTCGTCTCCGGTGGCATCGCGGCCTCGTCTGCGGCTTCACCAGCTGGCTCTGAGGGAGGGTCTGCACGGGTTTCTTAGCCCCCCTTGAAGCGGGAGCTCGGCGCATTCTCCGCTGCGTAACCAAGTACTCGTAGACGGTTTTGTTGTCGTGGCCCGACCGCGCTTTGATCTCGTTGTAGAAGAGATCTCGCTTCTTGCTTTTGCCAAACGCCAGGAAGAAGGCCTTTTCCTTGTTGGTCCTTCCGGGTCGGGCAAATCCGAGCGAGCGCAGGTCCAAGGGGACCGCCTCGATGCTCCAGGGCCTCCAGTTCAAAGCACAGCTGGGAGTGCTGGTTCTGCTGGGTTTTGAAGCCCTTGAAGACTTTCCAGCCGTCGAACACTTCCCACTTGCTGCTGAACGCGCCTCCGCCGAGCAGGTCGTCCGAGGTCTTGGTCTGCAGCAGGACGGCCGGTTGTTTACCTGATGCGCAGGTGTACAGCTTCAGGCACGGGGACGATGCTCCTCCACCCCCTCCCTCAGCGGCCTGGGATCCCATAGAGGCCCTGCGGGGGTCAGACAGGCGCTTCCTCAGGATGCGTAGCTCGGCCCCCAGGAGCCCATCTCGATCCAGAGAGCTGACGTTGAAGTGATACCTCTGACGTCTCAGCTGGGGCCCTCGCTCATCTGTGGGGGAGGACGGAGACACAGACAGAGGTATGAGTTACAGCTGATCGAAAACACAGGGAGGGAGACAAACCACTCGTAGACACACATAACCTTAAGAATCATCTGTTTGCATTTCTTTTTACGCTGCTATGGACAATCTTGCACTAATGCACATTTCTCAAAGTTATTGAAGTGATTCTTTTATACATATCATACAGTGATTTTGTATATTGATTGTTGTGCCTTTATTTATGTCTTAATGTGTGCATGTATACATGTGTCTGTTGATTGTATAGGATATACACATTTTTATATATATCTGTATTTTTGTATTCAGCATTTCGATCTCTCTGTACACACAAACTGAAAGATTGACAATAAAGTTGATTTTGACTTTTACATATTTCTTGTTATTAAAATAAACTCTGGTAACTCTACTGCTGTTGATTAATTCACAAAACACTAAGTTTGTATTCATTTTCATGTGTTGTGCTAAGTAAATGTGTTTGTTCACGGCCTCTCTGTGGACAGACAGCGGTTATTAGTATCTATTTTGAGTTGTGATTGCAGTAGTGCTCTTTGGTTGTATTGGGACTTGATTTCGTGTCGCTGTCTTGCTGTTTGTACTACATGTCAGGACCCTGTTGAAAACATCTCAAGGGGTTTACGAAGCATTTCATTTTACATGTATAATAGTTTACTTCTTTACCCATTTGCCTGCACAGGGGTCACATTGTCTTGCACTATTTTATTTCTACTATGCTTCTTTTTGCACTGTTTCTATTGTTTTATGTGTTATGTATTGATGTTGCACTGTTGGAGGAGCTTCGGACTTCATGTTTCCTTTCCATAACTTCACGGGAGCTCCTGTGCACGTGACAATAAAGCCTTCCAACCTTTGAGGAAATAAGAATGAAAGAAGGTACGAACGTTTATTTATAAAGCACGCTTCACCAAAAGGTATTTCAAAGTGCTTTACAAAAATTAAAAGCGTAAGATATGGTGCAACAGAAATACAAAATTACATTTAAATAAATGTGAAAACAGATATTTAAAAAAAGCCTAGAGAATTCAAATAAAACGAGTTAAAAAAGAGCAAAATACAAGAATAAAAGTGATTACCGTTTTCCTTTAGTTCTTAAGGAACATCATCTAACTACACCAATGCATGCATGTATATCTGCAAAGGCATAGAATTATACAAAGGTCTGCGAAGAAGTACCGCTTTCTTTTTCAAGATCCTCAGATGTGAAAATCCCATGCTTTTTAACGGCATGTTATTTAATTGAATATCTTTTGGTTTTGAAAACATAACTTTGGGCTGTGGTAAATGTGGTAGGTAGTCTCAACCCCAATGTGAACACACATAACACACACACACACACATACACATACATACACACACACACACTCACACATACACATACCGCAAGCAGGAAAACAAATGTAAGGGTTAGAATAACGAAAATATTACACATTTCCTCACAGCATGCAAATATTCTACTTATGCAGGTATACACACACACACACACACACACACACACACACACGCATGCACACACACAGAAGGAATGACAATGGTGTGGTGTGTAATGTTTTCTTTTGTTGTCAGTGACGGAAACCAGTGAACGTCCATGTCCAAATGAAATCTACTTACCCACACACACACACACACACACACACACACACACACACACACACACACTGCTCACTTCTTCTCACGTCATTCCCCCCCCTTCCTATCCAGGACTTAAGCTTGCATTGAAAAGTACATTAGAACCAGACAGAGACCACAGCGGACTGTAAACAGGCCTCTTATTATAAACCTGCAGCTATTTAACTGCCCATAGACTGCTAACCAGCATCTGCTGCTGAGGACACAAACCAATGACAACACACACACACACACACACACACACACACACACACACACACACACACACACACACACTGGCACGTCTCTGTGAAAGATCTGATTAAGGCTAAAACTGAGAGGAATTTGTATTTTTAAAACACTCTCAGCGATGGATATTTATTAAAGGGGCCCTACTCAGTATGTAGTGTCTCTACTTTAAAGAGTCCTCTCCTGCTGATGTTCAGGTGTATATCAGTATGTAGTGTCTCTACTTTAAAGAGTCCTCTCCTGCTGATGTTCAGGTGTTTATCAGTATGTAGTGTCTATACTTTAAAGAGTCCTCTCCTGCTGATGTTCAGGTATATATCAGTATGTAGTGTCTCTACTTTAAAGAGTCCTCTCCTGCTGATGTTCAGGTGTATATCAGTGTGTAGTGTCTCTACTTTAAAGAGTCCTCTCCTGCTGATGTTCAGGTGTATATCAGTATGTAGTGTCTCTACTTTAAAGAGTCCTCTCCTGCTGATGTCCAGGTGTATATCAGTATGTAGTGTCTCTACTTTAAAGAGTCCTCTCCTGCCGATGTTCAGGTGTATATCAGTATGTAGTGACTCTACTTTAAAGAGTCCTCTCCTGCTGATGTTCAGCTGTATATCAGTATGTAGTGTCTCTACTTTAAAGAGTCCTCTCCTGCTGATGTCCAGGTGTATATCAGTATGTAGTGTCTCTACTTTAAAGAGTCCTCTCCTGCTGATGTTCAGGTGTATATCAGTATGTAGTGTCTCTACTTTAAAGAGTCCTCTCCTGCTGATGTTCAGGTGTATATCAGTATGTAGTGTCTCTACTTTAAAGAGTCCTCTCCTGCTGATGTTCAGGTGTATATCAGTATGTAGTGTCTCTACTTTAAAGAGTCCTCTCCTGCTGATGTTCAGGTGTATATCAGTATGTAGTGACTCTACTTTAAAGAGTCCTCTCCTGCTGATGTTCAGTTGTATATATCAGTATGTAGTGTCTCTACTTTAAAGAGTCCTCTCCTGCTGATGTTCAGGTGTATATCAGTATGTAGTGTCTCTACTTTAAAGAGTTCTCTCCTGCTGATGTTCAGGTGTATATCAGTATGTAGTGTCTCTACTTTAAAGAGTCCTCTCCTGCTGATGTTCAGGTGTATATCAGTATGTAGTGTCTCTACTTTAAAGAGTCCTCTCCTGCTGATGTTCAGGTGTATATCAGTATGTAGTGACTCTACTTTAAAGAGTCCTCTCCTGCTGATGTTCAGGTGTATATCAGTATGTAGTGTCTCTACTTTAAAGAGTCCTCTCCTGCTGATGTTCAGGTGTATATCAGTATGTAGTGTCTCTACTTTAAAGAGTCCTCTCCTGCTGATGTTCAGGTGTATATCAGTATGTAGTGACTCTACTTTAAAGAGTCCTCTCCTGCTGATGTCAGGTGTATATCAGTATGTAGTGTCTCTACTTTAAAGAGTCCTCTCCTGCTGATGTTCAGGTGTATATCAGTATGTAGTGTCTCTACTTTAAAGAGTCCTCTCCTGCTGATGTTCAGGTGTATATCAGTATGTAGTGACTCTACTTTAAAGAGTCCTCTCCTGCTGATGTCAGGTGTATATCAGTATGTAGTGTCTCTACTTTAAAGAGTGCTCTCCTGCTGATGTTCAGGTGTATATCAGTGTGTAGTGTCTCTACTTTAAAGAGTCCTCTCCTGCTGATGTTCAGGTGTATATCAGTATGTAGTGTCTCTACTTTAAAGAGTCCTCTCCTGCTGATGTTCAGGTGTATATCAGTATGTAGTGTCTCTACTTTAAAGAGTCCTCTCCTGCTGATGTTCAGGTGTATATCAGTATGTAGTGTCTCTACTTTGAAGAGTCCTCTCCTGCTGATGTCCAGGTGTATATCAGTATGTAGTGTCTCTACTTTAAAGAGTCCTCTCCTGCTGATGTTCAGGTGTATATCAGTATGTAGTGTCTCTACTTTAAAGAGTCCTCTCCTGCTGATGTTTTTCTCATACTGCCTGTGCTGCAGAGAGAGGAATTGTTGTCTTTGAGTTTCCCCTCATTGAAAAAATAATGTCCCAGTTTATTTTCTACGTATACTTGAGTCTTTCCTTCCGTTTTTCTGCTTTATTTCCTTCTTCAAATGGTCTGAAGGCACGGAAATCATCCATGCAACATGTGGCAAAATAGAGGAAAAGTAGAAAAGAAAGTGATGTGTCGGCCGTCATGCGGGGGAGGTCACCGGCGATTTGCTGAGGACACACTAAACAAATAAAGTCCAAATTAAAAGTACATTAAGTGCTTGAAATGTAAACCTTTAGCAGAGCTAGAAATATTAAACCCTGGTCATTTAAACATTGTTTTAAACAGTTTTACACCGTAAAGATAACATTGCACAGGGGGGCCACCCTACTTGTGGCTGGAGGAGTGTTTATTTACCCTCCTGAGGCCGTAGATCAGCAGCGACTCACCAGATGGCCAGAAACACACAGAAAGCTAACAGCACGCACATATACATACACGAGTATAAATATCACAGCTACATGCATGTGCACTGGCCCCTGGAAACTCGGTTTTAAGTCATAAATATTTCACTCGAATATTAAAAAAAGGGCAAAACGTTTAACGGGAAATAATCCTCGGGGTTACATTTAAAAGTTTAACAGTAGAAAACTGTTTTTGGAAGTACGCGACATTGTCCATGGAATGTGAAACCTTGTGTTATGTTCACATGTTGGTACTGTTCGGGTCAAATTCAACAAGGAATTGATCAGTACAGTGGCTGACGTGCCAACGCGTAACAACGGCCCAAAACACTAAACCTGCTGCAGCTTCAGATATGAGGAGGGCGAGGGAGGGACTGACGGCCGACACATCACTTTCTTTTCTACTTGTCCTGTATTTCGCCACATGTTGCATGGATGATTTCCGTGCCTTCAGACCATTTGAAGAAGTTAATAAAGCAGAAAAAGGAAGGAAGGATGAAGTATAGTTAGAAAATAAACTAGAACATTAATTTTTCAATGAGGGGAGGCTCATGAACTAAAAATCCTCTCTATATTGCAATACTAGGGTGGCCGACAACAGCCACAAACACTTCCATTAGGAACCACGCTGCAGCTTCAGAGAGGATGTTCTGAAACACATGAAGAAACATTCAGCAACTTGAGGAAGTTAAATCAGACTTTAGTTCCACCTGGAGTAAATCCTCAAGCTACCCTGCAGTATACAAAGTCATTCAAACTAGCTGCACCTTTACCAGCTTTGAGAACACTTTCATGATCAATCATTATAAAACATATCATATATATTATTCTGAAATGGACCAATCTGCACAATGACTACTTTTACTGTCGCTACTTTCACTATATTTTGATGAGAATACTTTTCTACTTTTACTTGAGGAACATTTTGAATGCAGGACTTTTACTGTAACAGAGTATTCCTACACTCTGGTACTTCTACTTTTACTCAAGTACAAGTTCTGAGTACTTCTACTTTTACTCAGTACAAGATCTGAGTACTTCTACTTTTACTCAAGTACAAGATCTGAGTACTTCTACTTTTACTCAAGTACAAGATCTGAGTACTTCTACTTTTACTCAAGTACAACATCTGAGTACTTCTACTTTTACTCAAGTACAACATCTGAGTACTTCTACTTTTACTCAAGTACAAGACCTGAGTACTTCTACTTTTACTCTAGTACAACATCTGAGTACTTCTACTTTACTCAAGTACAAGATCTGAGTACTTCTACTTTTACTCAAGTACAAGATCTGAGTACTTCTACTTTTACTCAAGTACAACATCTGAGTACTTCTACTTTTACTCAAGTACAAGATCTGAGTACTTCTACTTTTACTCAAGTACAACATCTGAGTACTTCTACTTTACTCAAGTACAAGACCTGAGTACTTCTACTTTTACTCAAGATCTGAGTACTTCTACTTTTACTCCAAGATCTGAGTACTTCTACTTTTACTCAAGTACAAGATCTGAGTACTTCTACTTTTACTCAAGTACAAGATCTGAGTACTTCTACTTTTACTCAAGTACAAGATCTGAGTACTTCTACTTTTACTCAAGTGCAAGATCTGAGCACTTTACTTTTACTGAAGTACAATATCTGAGTACTTCAACTTTTACTCAAGATCTGAGTACTTCTACTTTTACTCCAAGATCTGAGTACTTCAACTTTTACTCAAGATCAGAGTACTTCTACTTTTACTCCAAGATCTGAGTACTTCTACTTTTATCTGAGTACTTCACTGAGTACTTCACTTTTACTCAAGATCTGAGTACTTCTACTTTTACTCAAGATCTGAGTTCTTCTACTTTTACTCCAAGATCTGAGTACTTCACTTTTACTCAAGATCTGAGTACTTCTACTTTTACTCAAGATCTGAGTACTTCTCCCACCTCAGTCATCTTTTTTTCCCATCATCCCCTCTGTTACGTCACGCTCTCTGAACACATTGAGAGGATTTACTGCTGCTTCCTCCTGAGTTTGACCTTCATCACCTCCTCTTCACTCACAGAACCACCCTCTCACTTCCTTTGCCACAGCTTCACACTGTTCATCTGCTAAAGTGCACTTTCATTTATTTTGTATATTTCATATTCTGAAGATACTAGAATATAGAATTGAAAGGGATGAACCCTCTGTAATGGTCACACATGCAGAGCACACAGCACACACAGTGACATGTGTTCTCTCCTTTTAACCCGTCCTAGTACCAGGAGTCTAGTACCAGGAGCAGTGGGTCAGTACTCATATCGTTCTGCAGTTAATATGCAGTTCCTGTTTGTGTTTGAACTCATGTGCATTGCCCTGTTATTAGCCACTGTAACAAAATGATCTCCAAATGTGAAGTCCGTCTAAGTTCCTCCTCTTGTGTCCCTTCCTTTGTCTGTTTCCTGATTAATAATTAGCTGAATCACCACCTCTATGCAGTGAGTCATGTGATCAATGCCCCAAAATGTTTCGAACCCAAGGACCAATAAGCAGTAGGTGGTATTTGTATCATGCTTCACTGCTAAACTTCCTTTAATCCACTGCATGCACGTGAGGTGAAATCACCAGAAAGAGCTTTTCAGCATCAGAATCTGTTTTATTATAAAGTAGGTTTACACATACGAGGAATTTTCTTTCGTAATTGCGGTGCATTCAAAGACACAGAAAGAAGAAGCTAAACAAAATACAATGAAAATCGTACTGTTATAACAGCTGTTTGAGTGAAATAAATAGACGTTATAATGAGAACAGAAGTGTTTTCATCTGCTCTGCCCATGATTCCGTATGTAAACACAGATAATAAAGAATTATTACATTGAGCCACATTTACTTACACAACAGTTACCATACAAGATGCCCCCGGCTCGAAGGAAGCTAACATTCAGAAACCGTCGGCCATGCAATTAGGAGCAACTTAGGGTGAAGAACAAATCTTGCCCAAGAACACCTCTGCAACATGTCGATAAAACAGTCAGCATTCTGATTATATTGTGTCAAATGTACTTAGGTTAGTGACAATAAAAACATGCAACTCTCTCCAAACAGCAGCAGGAACCATGCAGAGGAACAGTTTCTGGGTGAAAGATGATGGGTATAAAGTGTGTCACATACGTAGACAAAATTACCATTTGTGTTAAGGGATTAAAGGACTGGCAATAAAAACATGCAACTCTCTCCAAACATGCAGAGGAACAGTTTTTGGGTGAAAGAGGGAACCTGGAGGAGAGAAAGTGAGGTTACCTTGTCCTCGGTCCACGAAGCTGGTGATGGTGTTGGCCAGCCCGGCCTCGTGCAGCGCGCTGCTGTTCAGATCCCCGGTGGAGAGGGACCAGTACAGAGACAGCATGTAGTCGTGCGGGGTGACCAGCGGCTGCACGGCTCTCTGCGGAGCCCCGGTGCGCACGAGAGCAGCGGGAACCTTCCCCACCTTTTTCCCCGGTGAGCCAGCAGCAGCACCGACTACAGTCCCGACTCCTTTCCCCGCTGCACGTGCGCTCAGAGCGGCAGGAGCTTTACGCACGGGCTCTTTACGCACGGGCTCTTTACGCACTGGGGTGCCCGCGCGGTTCACCGGCACCACTGCACTGCGGGGAGGCGAGGAAGCAGGAGCTGTAATTTTGCTTTTAATACCAGTCGTCTCTCCTTTTATTAACGGAGGACCGGCACGGATCCGCGTAATCCTCGCAGGACTCACCGGGGACGGTTTCCACGCCCCGAGCACCGGTTGCCTTCCTGCGGCTGGTGTTCTGCCGGCTCTCCCTCCTCCTGTCGGTCTGCTGAGGGAACCGAGGACGGGATGCAGGAAAACCAGAGTCCAGCAGCTGAGCAGAAGACAGACTCGCTTCACGACTTTCATCCTAAAGCCCGGTCGCCCTTTGCCAGGCCGTCATGGTAATAAGGCGCAGAAATGTTCAGAAATAAAAAATCAGTTTGGTTAAAAGTAAGAAGAGGGAGCAGTCCTGTTCTGCCCGACTCTCTCATCCTCTGAGTTTCCTCTCAGGGGTGAAGTGAACAGCTTCTCCCGGCTGTGGGCTGTTGACATGTGCACGGTTGTAAAAGCAAAGATGTGGACTCAGAGTTATTAGAAACAAATCCTGCAGACCCTTATTCTCCCAGCCGTCCTGCGCAGGAACCATAGTGCTGCTCCGGGCTGTGGTAGAAGAGCAGATATCCAGAGAAAGGCTGAGGACATGTGGACCTGCAGTAAAGCCTCCGCGGCGCGACTCTGCTGCGGATCCGGAGAGAAACTTCTTTAAATCCCACTTTTTTTCCAAGAATGGCGTAATGCCGCTGCCTCCGTTTTTTTTTTCTCCTTCCCTACAAAGTTTGAACTCCGTCCAGTGAAAATATTTCACACACACACAAACCAACCTGCAGGTGCTCCAAAAAAAAAAAATCCTCCAACAAACCTGAGCGCAGGAATTGGAAACGGAATTCCAGCAAGCAGTTTTAATTACCCCGTGACGTCATGCTGTCCGGAGTCATTTAACAGCAATATTTCTTCCTCCCCTCTTTCCACCAATGACTCACCCGAGCTGTTACACTAAATGGCACAAAACACCCCAAAACACCCCCCAGAAGAAAACACAGGAAAAATTGTTTTGCATTATGTCATATGAAGTGAGCAGACACACACACACACACACACACACACACACACACACACACACACACACACACACACACACACACACACACACACACACACACACACACACACACACACACACGCACACACACACTTAATTAAAGTCATATCAGAGAGGAAGTTCTCAGATATTTTACAAGTAGCAATACTACATTGTACAAATACCCTGTAACAAGTCAAAGTACTGCACACGTGTTCCAAAACACATGCAAATAAAGAAACATCGTTAAAGTACCAAAAGTAAAAGTACTCGTTATGCATTATAGCCTATTTCAGAATCATATTGAATGACTGCATTATGATTATTGATGCATCACAGCTGGTAAAGGTTAGCGATAGTTTTAATTACTTATGAAACTCGTAAGAAATGAAACATGATGTTGATTAGTATATGTAATCCAACTATGTATATTTAAATTGAGCTAAAAAAAATATATTTATCTTCATGAATCCAAGACATTCAAGACAATTAGCTCCGTATTATCTTATAAATATAACGGTTGAATTGAGTTACAAGCTGTTCTAATCTACTATAGCTCTTTTTAAATCTAAATGTCATTATTGGACTTAAATATGTTATTTTTGGGGCATTTTAGTGAAAGAATTGATGGTGGCGTTTTTCTTCTGACAGTAGTCTCCACCTTAGGGTTTCATTAGCTCAACATCAGGGAACAACTGTACGGTGGCTGACAGCCGGTGCAAACACACTACAACGGTCCAAAACTCTTCCATCAGGAGAAACGTGCTGCAACTTCAGAAAGGATGCAGATATAAAAACCCAAATGTTCCACATGAAGAAACATCTTCAGCAACTTGACAACACATGCAGCATTTAGAGAACATTCAGCAACTTGAGGAGACATGCAGCATTTAGAGAACATTCAGCAACTTGAGGAGACATGCAGCATCTAGAGAACATTCAGCAACTTGACAACACATGCAGCGTTTAGAGAACATTCAGCAGCTTGAGGAGACATGCAGCATTAGAGAACATTCAGCAACTTGACAACACATGCAGCATTTAGAGAACATTCAGCAACTTGACAACACATGCAGCATTTAGAGAACATTCAGCAACTTGACAACACATGCAGCATTTAGAGAACATTCAGCAACTTGACAACACATGCAGCATTTAGAGAACATTCAGCAACTTGAGGAGACATGCGCAGCGTTTACTAAAAGCTGCAGAAACCAAACGCTGCAAATACAAAACGCTGCAGAAGCTCAAAACAGAGACCAGGGGACGCTAAAAAGTGACGCACACAGCTGGGGACCGGGGGACACTAAAGAGTGACGCACACAGCTGGGAGACCAGGGGACGCTAAAAAGTGACGCACACAGCTGGGAGACCAGGGGACACTTAAGAGTGACGCACACAGCTGGGAGACCAGGGGACACTAAAGAGTGACGCACACAGCTGGGAGACCAGGGGACACTAAAGAGTGACGCACACAGCTGGGAGACCAGGGGACACTAAAGAGTGACGCACACAGCTGGGAGACCAGGGGACGCTAAAAAGTGTCGCACACAACTGGGAGACCAGGGGACACTAAAGAGTGACGCACACAGCTGGGACCGGAGCGCTTGGTGACATTCGGGGATTATGAATCCCAAAAAGCGCTACCGCATGTTGACGAAACAATTATGCACATTTCTCCTAATGGGAATGTTAAGGGCCATTTCAGCGCGTGTGCACCGTAGGCCACCGTACAAATGACTGAGAAAATATAAATGAGTCAATAAAGAAAGTCACTGCTTTGCTCAGTAGAGACTGGTTGCAGAGTCAGGCCTGTGAACATCCACATCTGCATTCTCCACTTTTTTAAGTTTCCTTTCATTTAGCTGGAGGTAGATTCTTAAACTCTTTGCCAGTTGAATTCCTGAAGCTTCAGCTTAGTGTCATAAATTCACCGTGGACCGTGCTATGAATGATTAGCAGCCGAGAAGCTTGGGTTTGATTTTGGCCATGGAGGAGGGTCTCTGGTGGTTTGTAACGGGAGCCGCTCAGCTGCGTATGAGGGCATGATGGACGAGCAGGAGTGATTGGATAATATGAGGCTGTCATGGATCACATATAACATCAACCTGATGCAGTCAATTCAGCTAAACAGCTAACGGATGTGAGTAACAGTGACTGGCCAAGTAGCGGGGCTCAGTAACAGCTTCATGTTTGATTTAATGGTACATTACGGCGCCGTGTAATACATCTCTGCTGCTTTCACACAGTACACTGTTGTTTTTCACTCGGCCCTTTCAATTTGGAGCTGTAATTTTATCCCAGACCACGACAGACTGACTTTATGTGCAGATAATTGTGGCCAAAACACATTAGGAACCGCAAGTCTGAGTATCAACTTTAATTTGAGTTTATAGCACATGTAATGCTCTATACACATCAGGAAATCATACACAATGAAAGTTTCACATACAACTTTGCTATTCTTAGTGATCCTCCTTGATTGGGTAAAAAATGCAACGTTTTGCCTGAAGTTGGTGCTCGAGAAGGCACTTCATATCTGTACGTTGGGAGTTTAATGACATATCCAGTGAAAGTAGCATGTAGGCATCAGCTTTAAGCTTCATCAACCTCTCTGTTAATTCACCGTATGTTTCACCTGCTGTTTTTAACGGCGAGGGATGCGTTGCCATGGAAACGACATATGATGACACCCATAATTGGCGTAGAGCTGTTCAGGGCCGAGTGTTAATGCTAATCTGAAGTCTGGTGGCGTTTCGAAAATGTTCCGTGGAGTTATGACAACATCGTGTTTTATGGCGGGATGTGTTGCCATGGAAACGCCATAGGATGAGACCTCAGATTTGGCATAGAGCTGCTTAGGCATAGACCGGTGATATACATGTGAAGTTTGTTGGCGATCGGACCGTGTCCATTGCAGTCCAGCGACATCTTGTTTTACGGCGAGGGATGCGTTGCTATGGAAACGCCACATTATGAAACCTCAGAGTTGACATAGAGCTGGTCAGGGCCGCAGCGATAAAGCACGTTTTTCCAACGCCAAATTCAAAATGGCCAACTTCCTGTACGTTTTTGTTACACCTCCGACAGGCTTTTTAGTTCGTCTCTGCACTCTAAATATACGTAAAAAATGTGGTTCGTTTATGCGAAAGTGAAATTGGGGGAGTTTACGTTAAAAACGGAAGTGGGCGTGGCTTGCGCATTTCTTTACGCAAAGTTCCGGCATCCATTTCACACGTCTATTTTCACCAGTCCTGACGTGCCTGCAACATTTGGTAAGTTTTCATATATGTTCAGGGGGTCAAATATGCGTTCAATAATAATAATGATCCTATCGATATCAATAATGTAGCGAACATAGTGACGTGGGTGACTTCACTATGCTCGCGCAGGCTACCGACTGTCATGATTTGTCAGACCCTAAAAATGAGAGCCACCAGTTTGGAAATAGCTCGCTAGATAGCTAAAATTTGCCTGCTAGCTTTTCGTGTGGAGCTAACGTAAGCTAGCTCACTAGTTTGATATAGCAACAATAGCTAGCTTGTAAAGTACATATCTACTAAACAAACAAGTTAGCTAATGTAAGCGAGCTAGTTTAATCTATAGATAGCTAATGTTAGCTAGCTAGCTAAACAGCACACTGACAGGTTAAGTGAGTCTCTGGTGAAATGGTTTTTATAAACATCAGCAATGTTGACCTTTGTCTTCTGGCAGTGAGAGTTATTAAAAATGCCCTCTTTTGAGATGATTCTGTTAAACCATCCGATGTAAATGATCCAAATGATATGTATTGTTTCCAATGCTGCAAGTGCTTAAACGGAAGAACTAAGACGTTTTCGTACAAACCCGAAGAGGGAGAAGGGGCAGGGAGACATAAGGTAAATAGTTCATCCATTTATATGGCAGCTGCTGCACTTAAAACACATATTTTTACAGCCCCTAATACAACTGAAACTTGATCTAAGCACTCCTAACAAACATTATTGCATGTCCCCAATTCCATGGTACCCTTTACCGCCATTCAGTGTTGCCCATTGCATAATACCTCACATACAGAACCTCGCTTAACCTCAATAGTACAAATGGTACCCAAGAACTAAAATGTTCTATGGTGTATTTTACTTAAAATATTCCAGGGCAACCCATTTATGCAGTAATATTCTGTTACCCACTACCATGGTACCCAATGGAGTGCTTCTATTTTCTACAATATTCCAGCCTACCCTTAGCTGTAATACTCTATGGTATCTACTACATATATTACTCCATGCAACCCTCTCTATAGCAAACCTTACTGTACTTGCTCTCCAATATTCCTTGTACCCCTTTTTCACAATGTTCGCTGCCCCCCTGATATTGTAACTCTTCTAACACAATAAACCTTTATTCAAACCACCTTTGAACCCCATCCTAACTTTTACAACGGCCCGATGCACACTATTAATCTTCATATTAAGCAATACATCTGGACTTTGGACTGAGACACTCCCTGAGTTACATGAGAGGATCAGACGATCAGATTCACCATCAGACCAACACTTCCCTCTGAGTTAGCTACAGGAGAGAAAAGTGGGAACTACAACCCCGCTGCTTCAACCTGCTGACCCTCCACAAACTGAAGGTGAGTCTGACTCCAAACTCTTAACTTAGAGGTAGCATTAACAAAGTATTGTAATAATATTATTGAATTTGTAAATACGGCAGTTCCTCCAAGATGGCGCTTTGATACAAAGTGGCTGCATGATCCAAGTTCAGTAAGCTTTCTAGCCCCAGATATGTACTTTTAATTTAACTCGATACATACCAGTCCCTCTGTCAGACGGGAGGCATTCAAGGCCTACATTCAAGGTCAGATAATGAGCTCTAAATTGAACCAGCTTCGTTGTATGATGTCTGATTTAGAATGAATTGGAAACTCTATCTGATCTACAACACAAGCTGACATTACAAAGAGCAAGTGATGAAAGAAGTAGTAGGGGGGTCTCCGGTGAACTGCTGTCCACACTCAATATTTTAAGTCTGTTCGGGGACTTGATCTAGCGACCCTACGGCTCCCAGTCCAAGCCCCTACTGACTGAGCCACTGCCGTACTGAAGTAAAGTACTACAAAATAGTACCTGAATACAAAACATTTGATTAAATGTACTTTGTTACTATCCACCACTGCGAACAACCCACTACATGGGAAATATAACATCAGACCCGTGAGCAGAGGTGGAAGTACTCACATCTTGTACTTGAGTAAAAGTAGAAGTACTACTAGTAAAAGTAGAAGTATTAAGCTCTGAACTGTAGTGGAGTAGATGTACAAAGAAGCAAACAATTGAAATACTCAAGTAATGTACAAGTACCTCAACATCGTACTTCAGCACATTACTTGAGTAAATGTACTTAGTTACTTTAAACCACTGCTCTTGAGAAATTATTGAAAAATTTAAACCAAGCAAACATTTTGAAACCAAAATATTTAGTCAGTTGTTTTTGGATAGGACAGTTTCCCTGTTCTTCTAATGAACAACAAGATGATTTAGATCAAGGCTGAGGAGTGTTGAATGGGCCCGAGTAAATGATAGCTCAATGTTCTGTGACAAACGTTGCATGAGTTATGTGAGTGGGTAGAGATAACATAAAGATGGCAGGGCAAAGTGTCACCAATAAAACAATAAGTCTCTGCAGAGCGCTACGATACTTCCACAAGAGTCCACGACAAACGGTTGATGGGTTATAAAAGGGGGCGGGTTTAATTATGGGTTATCACTCCCTGCTATGTCCACCTTTATCCATGCTGGAAAATATTATAGTGCATTAATCTGGCAGTCATGGTCAAGTGTCTTTGATCTATGACCTGCTCAAATTAAATCTGACGAGTCCTCAGGGAATAAGAGACTTGGTCTATTGATTTGAATAAAGAGGGAACAGAAGATGAATGGGAGCAGATTTGCCATAAAGCAAAGGTTCAAACACCAGATTTAGACTCTTACAGTAGTAACTGGGGTATGCACACTTATATAACTCCTTCTTTAATAGACTACATGATTGGGACTGCCCAAGAATCAAAGAACTTAAGAAAGATGTTCTGGGCACATTATCAGAAATAGTTTCCTCCAAACCTGTAGAATGTCGAAAAAATTCCTTTATGTATCAATTTTTGGAAGGAATTTGATGCGTCCTTGTCGGAAATTGGTATTTTGCTGTTAAAAATTAAATGCAATGAAAGTATGTAGAAAAAACATGACTCAAAGTGAATTTCATTGATTTCAGTGACTGTACTTCCTGTCTGCTGTGTTTCAGCTTCACTCAGAGACAACATGGCTTCCAGGTTAGAGGAAAGTTTCTGCTGTCAGGTCTGTCAGGAAGTCTTTAGAGATCCTGTTGTTCTGTCTGCAGCCACAGCTTCTGTAAAGCCTGTCTGCAGACCTGGTGGGATGGGAAAGAAGTAAAGGAGTGTCCAGTTTGCAAGAGAAGATCTTCAAAGGAATCTTTTCCTAACTTTGCATTAAAGAACCTGTGTGAGGCCTTCTTAGAGGAGAGAGATCAGAGATCTCCAGAGGCTCTCTGCAGTCTGCACTCTGAGAAACTGCAGAGATGCAGAGATTCACAAACACACACCAACCACAGATTCAGACCCATGGATGAAGTTGCTCAGGATCTCAAAGAGTTGCTCCAGAAATCTCTGCAGCCCTTTCAGGAGAAACTGAAGCTCTTTGAAGAAGTTCAAGTGAAGTTTGATCAAACAGCAGGACACATGAAGGTCCAGGCTCAACACACAGAGACGCAGATTAAGGAGCAGTTTAAGAAGCTTCACCAGTTTCTAGAAGAGGAAGAGGAGGCCAGGATGGCTGCACTGAGGGAGGAAGAGGAGCAGAAGAGGAGGATGATGAAGGAGAAGATGGAGGCTGTGAGCAGAGAGATAGCAGCTCTTTCACACACAGTCAGAGCCACAGAGGAGGAGCTGAGAGCTGAAGACGTCTCCTTCCTGCACAACTACAAGGCTACAGTGGAGAGGCTGCAGCGCCCCCTGCTGGAGGATCCACAGCTGCCCTCAGGAGCTCTGATAGACAAGGCCAAACACCTGGGCAACCTCAGCTTCAACATCTGGAGCAAGATGAAGGACATGTGTCCTACTCTCCTCTCATCCTGGACCCAAACACTGCTCATCCATTCCTCACCCTGTCTGAAGATGACCAGAGTGAGACGAGGAGGAGAGAGACGGAAACTTCCTGATAATCCAGAGAGGTTTGATCAATACCACTCTGTCCTGGGCTCTGAGGGCTTTAACTCAGGGACTCACAGCTGGGATGTCCAGGTTACAGGCAGTGCAGGCTGGGGACTGGGTGTGTTAGCAGAGTCTGTCCAGAGGAAGGGAGACATACAATCTGGATTATGGAGAATAGGTTTATATAAAGGTGAATACTAGCATGGTCACCATCAGATCCAGACACTCCTCTCAGCCTGAAGAAGAGCTCCAGAGGGTCAGAGTGAATCTGGACTGGAACAGAGGAAAGTTGTCGTTCTCTGATCCTGACACTAACACACACATACACACCTTCACACACACTTTCACTGAGAGGCTGTTTCCATACATTAACACTGGGCTAAGGTGAAGATATTACCACTGAAGGTGTGTGTGACAGTGGATCAGAGCAGGTAGAGATAGAGAGGATCATTATATGATGTTTATCTCTTAAAGGATGGATTCACAGTGTCTTACTATATAAGTCTTATATATTAAACAAATGTTTATTTTTTTCACTTACTGTTTTTTTTAAATTGTTTTGCTTTTTATTTTGTTGTTCAGTTTAACTATATACTTGTTTTTTTACTATTGTTTACCCATAATATGTAAAATTATTGAATAATCGCTGTGTTCACAAAGGAAGTGCTCAATTCGGATTCATTGCCCAGATTGATTTGAATTGTCTTGGCTCAAACAATATTTTTAAAAACAGCCAATATCTTTTATCAGTGTGTAAATGTAAAAACAAATAAACAACAGCACATTCTCATTTAAAGTAAATATAAGTTCCACTAAAGTCAGTGTTTAATGTTTCAACTATAAGTTGATTTGCAGTGGAAGTTGCAAATGAAAACAATGAGGAAGGAAGTTTGGCTGCTACTTCTGTACCATGACTAACTTAAACTATATTTGTCAGCACCTTCCATGTTGTACAGAAGAGTCACAGCAAGTTCTTATGAGGTCTCACTGACTTCCTCCATCACAGCTGTTTCCATGTTCGTATTCAGAGTGACTCCAGTGCAGATTTGGGACGAATGTGGATCTAGAGCCGGTGATCCCAAAGTGTGACTCGAGAAAAACTGTGATGCGAAACTAATGTTTTGACGTAGAAACATTAAACAGATCGTCTTATAGCAATGGTCTCATTCAGGTTTTTAAAAAATGACATTTGTTTCTAGAGACTAACAGAGATCTTCTGCGAGCATCCATCTTTCCCTGATAACAAATCTGTTGGCTAATGTTAGCAGTTAGCAGCTGGTGGGCAGCACAGTCCTTGGATAAATGTACATTGGGTGAAGATAAATAATAACTTTGTCATGTGTTTAAATATAGTCTTTTCAAATAACGCTTTTTGAAATACATTTAAATAGGTAGTTATTCAGGAGACGTTTTCCAAGCAAAATAAGATGTAGATGTCAAAGAGGTCATTATGATTTGTGTATCAACCCAACAAAACTAGTATGGAAACGGTATAAGAGTATACGTTGAGGCTTTGTCAGACCTCTGCTACATGCTGTTTCCTCACATGTATCCCGGGCTGTGTGTCACTCCAAAGTGCTGATTCATAGCTGGATATAAACACTGATGGTGTCTTCAGGCTGTTGTAAAAGCTGTATTGGTGTCCAAAGGTAGATTTAATGAGTTGATTGAGTTGGAGGAGTTTTAATGTCATTTAATCAGTTCTCAGAGTATCCTAAGATTGGAGGCGTGGAACCTTTCGAAAAAGGAAAACATGCTATATTGTTGGAGAGTAAGTGTGCAGAGTAAGGGGTGCCATAGAGAGGGTCTTATTGAATACTATATGCAATAGATACCACAAACACCAACAAATCAGACTTGTATCTTTGCGTGTTAATATTTGATTTTGTTTCTGATCCTAATGATTGGTTTGTTAATCCTTTTTTATCAGAACTTCATTTTAAATTGTTGTTTGATTATTGATTATTTTGACCTGTGTTTGTTTGGGGAGCCATGAAAACCAACCCTAACTCTGTGCAAGCTCATGGGGTTAAAAGTAGAAGAATATTAAATGAATATTATATAAAATCAATGTTTTTTTTTAATTAATGGAATTTACAATTCATTAAATATATACAGTTATCTGAAATATGTGTAATGTTTATTCTTCTATGTGATATATAAAGAAAACTTGATTCTGTTTGTTAAAGTGTTTTTATTCAGTTTCCATTTTCCAGTTCCTGCTGTTCGTCATGTAGTCGTTGTATTTACGTAGGACGTCTCAGTTTGGGTTGAGACTTTAATAATATTGTTGATGTAAGAACTCAATATATCTCTGCTGTTTCTACCTTCCAAAAATAAGAAATAAACATCAGAAAATAAGTAAAACAACTCTACATATATAAATGTTGGTGTATAAAGAAACTATATACAGAAACCAACAATTCAAACAAATATAACATTTTCACAATAAACAGTAACAGAAATAAAATAAATACATATTATGTATAATAAATTAAAACAAATATAGACAATAAAAAACTGAACGTAACTGGAGTTTAATCATTTTCAATGCTCATGGCAATGTCATTAGTGTAAATGGGTCCTATATGAAGTTTTGGTAACACTTTATATTAAGGTACACAAATTAACCATCAACTAGTTGTTAATGAACATGCATATTAGCACTATATTGGGCTCATTATAAAACACTTATTAATGCCTGTCAAGACATGAAACTATAAGTGTTAATTAAGTCTAAATAACTCAAAATTAGGTATTTCTATCTAAGAGCATGTTCCCTATTTTAAAGTGAAGTCTTGTTCATAACCAATAAGCTAGTAGTTTGACTCTAATTGACCTGAACAGGTTCCCTATTCTAAAGTTGCCTCCTCTTCACACTTTGTAAATACATTATAGCACAAACTACTGAAAGTAACCTCAACAGCACATGAACAAAGTAGGCACACGTTGAAATATCTGTTTTATTAATGAGCCACTAAAGAGAGGTTCAGACACACATCCCAAAACATGTCAAGTTTCTCCAAGGCTGAGAACACATGCAGCCTGTACTTTAATACAAACTGATTTTTAACAGAGTTAATGTATTTGTGATCATACTGTGGGACCTGCTTGTATGTACTTACACACTAAATGTAGCCTACTGTTCTCTCTCTGTGTTGTACTGTCTCAGTGTGAACATAGACAGCCAGCCAAACTCTTTTGAGAGCCAGGGAATGAGCAGCCATGCTCCTTTATTGACTTATTTGCAGTCCACTGACATTCAAACGGAGTGAAACTATAAAAGAAGAAGTTACAAGGCACTTAATACCAGACGGCTGTCAAAGCAGCCAAAACTGAGCACATTTCTCTGTTAATCTCCAAAAACAGCCATAAACCTCAGGTTCTTTTTAATGTCCTCAACTCTATCATTAATCCCTGTGATGTGTCTTCTATTGTGCCATCGACTACTCTCTGTGATAAGTTTCTTACATTTTTTATTGAAAAAGTCTCTGCTCTAAGGCTAGCCCACACTGATGCTACCCCAGATCTGCTCCCTCTCTGTGCCCTGCTGTCCTCGACCACTTTGAGCCTGTATCCCTCTCTTCTCTCTCGGATGTAGTCAAGCACCTGCGGCCGACAAACTGCACCTCAGACAGCATTCCCTCTCGCCTTCTCAGAGATGTTTTCAAATCAGTTGGAGCAAGTATTTTATTTCTTATAAACAGTGTTGTGCTAGTTACTGAAAACCAGTAACTAGTTACCATTACTAATTACTTCATTTCAAAAGTAATCAGTTACTTTACTGATTACTTACACCAAAAAGTAATGCGTTACTGTGAACAGTAACTTTTTAGTTACTTAAAAAAAGGGCTCCCATTAATGCCCTTATAGCCTTCATTTCAGTAGTTATTGCATTGGAGAATAATACAATCTATCAAGTCTTAGCTACTAGCTTCGTCCCAGCATGTTGTTTCTGCAGATGTTTCAACAGATTGAATTGCTGTTTTGAGTAGATAGGATCTTTGACCCGCCAAGACACAACTTACATTTAACTAAAACGTTCTTTTCTTTGTGCTCGACAAAAGTGAAATAGTGAGAATATCTCCAGGCGGAGAAACTCGACTTGAGCTCCGCCGCCGCCATGATAGTCTTGTTAGTAAACACAAACACGCCCACAGCGCGTCTCCGCATGTGACACAGGAAGTATCTAAGTACATTTACTCAAGTACTGTACTTAAGTACAGTTCTCATCTCTGTTCGCCTCGCTCACCAACGTCTGGGAGCCGAGACTATAAAAAAAATAACGGAGTAACACACCATGTAGTAACAGTAACTGAGTTACTGAATTTAAAAAATAATGCGTTGGAGTACTAGTTACTGCCAAAAATAACGGCGTTACAGTAACGCGTTAGTCCCAACACTGCTTATAAACACCTCTCTTAGCTCAGGATGTGTCCCAGCTGCCTTCAAACATGCCGTGGTCCAGCCACTACTTAAAAAGAAAAATCTCGACCCCTCCATTCTCGCAACTTTTAGGCCCATCTCCCAGCTACCTTTTTTATCTAAAGCCCTGGAGCGAGTAGTCTACGCCCAGCTGCAGTCTTTCTTAACCACGCATGGAATCCATGAAAAGTTTCAGTCTGGCTTCAAACCTATGCACAGTACTGAAACAGCCCTTTTAAGAGTTTTTAATGATCTGCTCCTAGCCGCCGACTCAGGTAGCCCAGCTGTCCTGGTGCTGTTAGACCTGACAGCTGCCTTTGACACTGTGGACCATAGCATCCTGTTGTCGCGGCTCGAACAGTCCGCAGGCATCACAGGCTCTGCCCTTGCATGGTTCAGGTCCTACCTGACAGACCGTAGCTTCTCAGTGCAGCTAGGTGCCTTCTCCTCTGCAAAGCCCCTCTTACCTGTGGGGTTCCCCAAGGCTCTATCCTGGGCCCCATCCTCTTTTTACTGTACATACTGCCCCTAGGTTCAATTCTCACTAAACACAATATTCCCTTCCACTGCTACGCCGACGATGTACAGATCTATCTGCCTCTCAAAGCAAATGTCAAACACTCACTACAGCAGTTGATGGACTGCTTAAGAGAGATCAAATCCTGGCTGAGCCAAAATGTCCTTAACCTCAACGAGAGCAAGACTGAGGTCATCTTTTTTGGACCCCAACCTCCAGCCTCTCCGGTTGATATTCTGGGCTCTCTCAATAAAAACATCCTCCCCTCTGTCATGAACCTTGGAGTGACCTTCACTAGCACTTTTAAATTTGACAAGCAGGTCAGCACCGTAGTCAAATCCTGCTTTTTTAAAATAAGACTATTGGCCAAAACCAAGTCGTTTTTATCTTTTAAAGATCTAGAAAGGGTTATTAACGCCTTTGTTACCTCGAGACTGGATTATTGCAACGCTCTGTATGTGGGTATGGACCAGGCCTCAATTAGACGCCTGCAGCTAGTGCAGAACGCAGCTGCACGTCTTCTGACTGGCCAAAAAGCGTGACCACATCACCCCAATTCTGGCCTCACTGCACTGGCTTCCAGTTCGGTTCCGAATTGATTTTAAAATCCTTTTATTTGTTTTCAAAGCCCTAAATGGGCTGGCTCCGGCCTATATAGCAGAACTCCTCCATCGCTACACCCCAGAGCTTTAAGGTCTGCTGACCAGCTGCTGCTGATAGTGCCCAAGACCAGGCTCAAAACCCGAGGTCCGAGCCTTCGCAGCAGCTGGCCCCAGGCTCTGGACACTCTGCCCCTCCATGTGAGGTCGGCCCAGACCCTAGGGGTTTTTAGATCCTCACTAAAGACTCACTTCTTCTCCCTGGCCTTCTAGTCAGAGCGGAGCACGACTCCTGACTATTCCCTGTGTTTTTTATATATCTGTTGTAATTTATTGTCTTTTATTGTGATTGTAGTAATATGTTTTTATTACATGTACAGCACTTTGGCTCGACCAAAAATCGCTTTTAAATGTGCTTTATAAATAAAACTTGATTTGATTTAATGATCTCATGCATGCAAGTGTAACATACCCAGATTAACACATAGGACCGCTAAGTGTAAACAAGGTAAATATAGCTAATGCTAGCTGTGCAATAAGCATGTAGGCTATAAAGGTTAGTATGGCTAATGCTAGCATGTATGCTAACGCTACCGTGTATGCTAACACTAGCGCGAATGCTAATGCATATGCTCGCGCGAATGCTAACACATTTTCTTGTGTTTAAACATCTCCAATGTCATCACATAAACACAATACAGTTTACTAATCCTTACAGTGTAAGTGTAAGGCTCACACTCACACTTACAGGCATTGCTTCTGATGGACTTGACCCTTTTACTCTTCAGGTTGCATAGGGAAATTAGTAGCAGTCTACTCATGGAGTCTACTGCCATGCTATTCAGTTCACTTTCTCCTACTTCCTGTACCCGGTTTCCTGTCTAACCTTCAGTACAAATTTTACAAAAATATAAATGTGCAAAAATGAAACATACAGGTCAATATCACCTTGCTATTGGTAGCTGAACTGTCAATACCCCAAAACATATTCTTAGACATAAATACCTAATTTTGAGTTATTTAGACACAATTAACACTTATAGTTTCATGTCTTGTACATAAGAATAGATCATATTTGTTAAGTGTTATTATGGGAGAATCTTTCTGCTGCCTATGACACTGTCCAACACCGTACAATGGTCAGGAAACTACTGGACATCACTGGTGACCTGAATCTGTGTCAAGTCATCAAAAGCCTCCTCAACAACTTCTACGTCCAGTTAAATGACCAGAGGAGCAAGTGGAAAGCCCAAAAGAACGGCCTCCCACAAGGTAGCGTACTGGCCCCCCTCCTGTTCAACATAGACACAAACGACCAGCCATTACCCCCAGAATGCCAGCGTTTCATCTACGCAGATGACCTCTGCATCACCACCCAACAAGTAGACTTCCAGAAGATTGAGCCTGTCCTTGAAAGTGCCCTCCAAGAAATGTCAAGCTACTACAATAACAACCACCTGAAACCCAACCCATCAAAAACCCAACTATGCAGCTTCCACCTGAGGAACCGAGACGCTAAAAAAGAACTGAGCGTCACCTGGGATAGCCACAAACTGTCCAACCATACGCATCCCACGTATCTTGGTGTTACACTGGATAGGACACTTTCCTTCAAGAAACACCTGGAGAACACCAAAGCCAAGGTCAACACCCGCAACAACATCCTGCGCAAACTAGTGAACTCCAAGTGGGGCGCAGATCCACCAACAATCCGTGCAACTGCCATGGCCCTGTGTTTCTCTACAGCAGAGTATGCCTGCTCAAGCTGGAGCCGATCACGTCACACCAAACTGGTCGACACAGCCTTGAATGACACCTGCCGCATCATCACGGGATGCGTTAAGACAACACTGTCCCGTGCCTCTATGCGCAAGCCGGCATCTCTCCCCCGCACATCAGACGACTAGGTATCGCTCAAGATGAACGGAGAACACAGGAGACAGACATCAGACACGCCTTGCATGGCCACGTAGCACACCCACGCAGGCTCCGATCCAGAGCCAGTTTTGTGCAGACAGTCCTGCCCCTCCAGACAACCAAACAAGCAGCAAGGACCAACATCTGGGAAGATGAATGGCAAAGAAACGACACAAGCTCTTGAATGGCTGGACAGAGGAATCACACCAACGGAAAGCCTCGCTAGTGGCCACGACCTTGGCTGGACAACCTGGAAGTCACTTAATAGACTGCGTGTGGAACAGGGGAGGTGCAAAGCACTGATGAAAGTGTGGAAGTACACCACAGAAGACACGTGCAGCTGTGGATCAGTGCAGACAATGTCCCACCTACTGGAATGTGCCGATGCCCCCCGGTGCAGCCCAGAAGACCTGGCAGAACCTACCCCATCAGCTGTGGCCTGTGCCCGATACTGGCAGAACGACATCTGAGATTGCTACGGACTCGAAGAAGAAGAAGAAGATGGGAGAATTACTATTCTTGTGGTACTACTGCCTATTAGGCCCATATTGAGCAGAGCATATTAAGACCAAAACTCATGTACAACAACTTCCTTACTTGCAATAAATCAGCACTAATTAGAGGGTTATTGAGGAAAAACTCTCAACTAATGGCTTATTACTTGTAGAATAAGGTCATGTAGAATAAGGCATTAATAAGTGTTTTATAATGACTAATAAAGAGCCAATATGCTGCTAATATGCATGTTAATTAACAACTAGTTGATGGTTAATTTGTGTACCTTAATATAAAGTGTTACCGAAGTTTTTGTTTGGTGTTTTATTGTGGATTCGCCCTCTCAATGAACCTCATTGAGAGGTTCACCAGCAGCATACAAACAATCAGGTAAATCATTATTTACAATGGCTGAGTAATGCTTATTATAGGAAATCTGTGAAACCTAAATGTGATTTAGCTGAACACAATAGACCAACTCATACATACTTATTTAAAGTGGACCTATCATGCTATATTTGAATAATATATTGTAGGGCCATACCTATATAAAACATGTCTGTGAAGTTTTTTTTTCAAAATACCAAACAGATCATGCATTTTAGCCATGCCTCATTTCGCTCTATTTGCTCTCTTCCAGCCCTGTTTTTGCAAGGGCTGATTCTGTGAGAAGTCTTCTTCGCTGCTTTTGTGGCAGACTACAGCGTCACTTACAGGCCTGGCACATGTACTACAGCGCCACCTACAGGCCTGGCATATGTACTACAGCGCCACTCACAGGCCTGGCATATGTACTACAGCGCACTTACAGGCCTGGCACATGTACTACAGCGCCACCTACAGGCCTGGCATATGTACTACAGCGCCACTCACAGGCCTGGCATATGTACTACAGCGCCACCTACAGGCCTGGCATATGTACTACAGCGCCACTCACAGGCCTGGCATATGTACTACAGCGTCACTTACAGGCCTGGCACATGTACTACAGCGCCACCTACAGGCCTGGCATATGTACTACAGCGTCTCCAGCACTTTCGAGCGGCAATGGCCGTGGCCGTCTCCTCCTGATAGGTGGAGAGTTGCCCATATAGGCGGAGCTCCCCGTTTCTGACGTCAGAAAAAATTCAAATCTGTATCAGTCTGTATCAGCTCCTTTGCAGCCCGTTTTTAGAGATTTGGGTACGGAGGAAAAGAGAGAGGGTTGTGTTTTCTGACACTTGGTGAGTTCCCTGACACACCGGGGACACATATTCATGTATAAAAGACGTACACAAGTGCATTTTGCATGATAGTTCCCCTTTAAATATCTTAAACAGGCTAACTGGAAATGTATATATTAACGTTTATAAGGTGTATCTCTGACTACTATTTCAAATAGTCAAACCTAATTTGTCAATTCTTGCCACAATGAGTAATTGTACATGGTTACTTGTGGTTTGGATCCAAAAGGGACTCCATTCTTTCTGGTGAAATCAGTGGATCTGTGCAGCAGCCGCCCACAAAGAAACGGAGGGCACTTGGACATGAAGAGCAACAGCTGTTGGCTAGAGAGGTAAGCAGTAATAGGAACGTGTTCTATGACCAAAAGCTCCTTTCATAATATAGGTAATTTCATATCACAATAATGATACATGTCACAATAAAGCCATTTTCTGTAAATGCAATAAATAGGTAGGCTAGTTAAAATATCCACATGGAAAGGCCTATTGCTTATTACATTCTGAATTGTATACACTTAACAAGGCCTAAACTGCAAAAAGTGTCCCACAGTCTCTACGTTTCAAAGGGGATCAAAACAGATCAGAAAAGGTTTAGGCTTCCAGAAGCAACCACAGTGGAAAGAAAGTGCCCAACAGTGAATGAATGAAGTGTAAAAATAGTAATTAAATGTATATATTGTAGTGACTTAATTTTAAACAGTAATATTGTTCTGTTGACGCTCAGATAGATGTCCTGTTATCCTGATAGGTTCCATTCACAAGAAAGCTCTTTGTTTGTTACACATCTTATAAGAGCACACTAATGACATTATGACTGATAGATGTGAAAAGGTGATTCTGTTATTTATTATGTCTTGATTTTTCCTTGTGCATTATTTCATAGGTATGTGATACCATACTGAGTCACCCAAAGGAGAGATTTTCCTTCACCAAACACCTCATCAGCTCCACCCTCCTGCAAGGACACCTGTTCCAGCAACACAGCCGAACATTCCCTGAAGCAGCGCTGGAAACAACAGTGGAGGCCTACCCTCTGCTGGACAAGGCAAAGCTCAAGACGGAACTGTCCCTCGTCTCTGACAATGACCAGTTCAGGGCTTGCAGTGGTGCTGTTACTCTGCTCCAGTTCTTCATTGACAGCAATCTGCAGGAGACATTCACAGAGACTGTCAGTCTTCTGAAGGTTTTTGTAACCACACCCATGACTACGGCTGAGGCAGAGAGGTGCTTTTCCACTCTGACAAGGATCAAGACTTTCTTGAGGAACAGCATGACACAGGATCGCCTGAATGCTCTGGCTATGCTGTCAATCGAGAAAAAACTCATTAGGGGCATTCCTGACTTCAACACCAGTCATTGAGAGGTTTGCCACTCAGAAGGAGAGAAGGGCAAAATTCCTTTACAAATAAAAACACACACACACACACACACACACACACACACACACATACTGACACAAGCTCTCGCAGCAAACACAGATGGCCGACCCTTAAAAAAATCTGCTTTTTGTGTGCACTTAATCCACTATTTCAAATGACATGGAGGGAAAAGAGCAGTGTGATTTGTTCTGTAATTACCAATGAGGTGTCCAGAGCCTCCTTTCCTTTTCTAGTGAGGCTCTAAAAGTGGAGCCTGTGGTGTTTTTTGTGCTTTCAAGTAACAAAAATGACCTTTCTTATCAGACACATTTAGCCTGTGTACAGCCCGTGTATAAAAACACATTCAATGACACCCGCTGCAATACATTATCTGCGGAGCCTCGTTGACAACATCTTTGCTCTCAGCAGGGGTCCTGCCTGTAACTGACACATAAACCAACAGATAAACACACACACACACACACACACACACACACACACACACACACACACACTTCCTCTTAGTTCCTGTGATCATTTGGCTTTGTACATAGTTGTATTTTGATGTATATTATTGTATATAGTTGAGTTTTGACAGCATCCATCAAACTAGATTTGTTGCCTTAATGTTCTGTTTTCTAATATTTCCGTGTTTCTGAACCACGTCTGTGTCTGCAAATAATGTTCGTATTTAGTCTCCTGATTTTAAATGGGAATTAAATCATTTCTGAGTGTTCCCAAAGCACCGGTGTTCTGCAGTTTGTGTCGGCCTACTGTACTGTTGCACAGTTTATACTGTAGAAACTATGTCCAGGACGAGGTGCTTGGAAGTTTTGGAAGATTCATAGCTAACACACTGAAGATTATGGAGGTATTGATCAATCTTCTCATATTTTTAAGCCTCAATTTGTCCTTCCCCCCCCCCCCTCTAACATCACCAGAAGTCATAATTTAAGGGGTCATTTCTCAAAATGTTCTTCCAGGGGAGCATCCCCCGGACCCCCTAATATGGTTTGGTCACCAGTTACCACAGCCCCACCGAAAAGATTTTCCACCGGCCGCAACTGGTTCCAGAGATATGGTAAATCCACCCAAATGACCCCAGAGGTGGCGGGGTTTTGCTAAACCTCTCTAAAAAGGTCACATTTCACTTGTTTTGCATCAATCTTGATACACGGTACTTATTATATGTTATAGTTTGGATTCCTAAAGCTTTCAGTCTACTATCCCATCATTCAAGGGTGGTTTTCACTATAAGTAATGGGGGTTTTTTGGACGGAAACATATCATTTAGATTTTTTTACTATGTTCAATCTGAATTTACTTTAAATAAAAACATTTATATTGATTCGGACTTTTCTACATCCAACTCACAGGTGTATCATTGCTTTGAGAAAAAAAGATTATTAATTTACCCCTTTTAGAAGTGAAGTTATAGTCATTTGTTCTGGGAATGTCATTTTTGAGCCTGAGACCTGAAAAACAGGCTCAGGGTTTAACAGGTTAAAGATTAAAATATTCCGTACTGCAGAGATTAAATGAGGAAAAACCAGTTAACCGGTGAGCTGATGAGGAGTGGCTGGCGTTTGTGAAATGAGACACACCTCTGTGTTACAGGTGAATAAAGAGTCAAACAAGGATACACTTTGTTCCTCTTCCTCACTGCAGAGAGACAGACGGACTGAAAAACAGACGATCAGATTCACCTTCAGACCAAACTAACAACTTCCTCTGAGTTCAGCTACAGGAGAGAAAAGTGGAAGCTACAACACTGCTGCTTCAACCTGCGGACCCTCCCCCCCCTGAAGGTGAGTCTGAACAAAACATCACTCAATACCTGTTCAAACCTGCTTTAAAAGTTTGTATTGCCAGTAACTTCATTGGCTTTGACGTGACGCGTCAATAAAAGCAGGTAATCTCTGTGAGAGTAACTATGGTTTCAAGGCACAGCTATTATTAAATGTGTATTAATATATTGAATAAAATAACAGCGTATATATGTTCCATAATCCGTTTGAGTAACAGATGTCTAAAAACGTTTTCCAATATGATTGGCAGTTCGGGCTCCCCCTGCTTTCAAATTAACAGCTGTAAGGCCCCCGGTTGTCATTTTACAACATTACTTTAAGCTATCCTAAAAAAGTCAGTAAAAGTTTTGTTTTGTTAAAAGACTACATTTAGATAGTCAAAAGGTCCTTTTGTTCAGCCTCACAATGCTATTGGGTATTAAATGTGTTTATAGGTCCTGCCCTTGGCCATACACTCATACACCTTACATCTTCAAAACGAGCAACATCTCTTTGTTTTATTGGACTGGATTTGTCAGATTCAAGTAAGTAATCAAATGTTTATTTTTTTCATTATTACAATGTCTAGAACATGTACATATTCAGTTTTTGTGGAATACCTTCATCAAATTTGATTTTGAGCAGCTTATGTCTTTGTTGCAATATTACATACCTGGGTCAGTGTGGTAGTCAACATAGCATCTGTCCCTGTCATGGACCCCGCCCTTCTTATATGTTCACATATGGAAATAAAACACATATAGAAATATAATGTCTTTGATAATTCACTATAACTAAGTTTTAAATGTGTCCTCTGTTAAGATTTTGAATTAAGACCAGAATTGAATAAATGAATACATTATTTCTGATAGCAGTATGTGAAATTATATCTCTAGCAATATTATAAACTCTACTTGTATCTTATCAGTTCATTAGTTACAAAAAATACATTTAACTCTTCTCTGGTTCTGGCAGAAACAGTTCTTTGTGAAATGTGTTGGGACACTTGGATGTATCCCTTTTAGTATGATAATTAGCCTGTTAGCATTGTGTGACTTGTTAAACTGGTTTACCTGCATGTGTGGGTGTAGGTATTCCTTTTATTATGATAATAGGCTAAGCCAGGTAGTACAACACCGGCTGAACAACATTTGTTTACAGTTAAACGTAAAAAGAACCGTATGCATGATGTTCATAAACGACCAGTCAAAATCGAAGGATCCAACGTGTTTTTAAACGGAGCAGAAATAGAACTAGTCTCCCACTTCAAGTATCGTGGAGTCATATTGGACTCGAACTTGACTTTTAAGAAACATATTAAGAAAGTATCCAATACCATTAAATTCAACTTGCAACATGTTAAACAAATTAGACCTTTCTTACCTGTCAATGCTGCAAAGTCAGACCTCCACTGTGTGATTCTATCCCACATTGAATACTGTTTCACAAACTGATCGTTTGCTTGTGCCACAAACCTGAAACCCATAGAACAGCTGTACAAGAGAGCTATCAAGGGTGTGTGACAGAAAGCCTAATTCATACCACCTCTGTACCATCCTAGAGAAACACCATTTCTTAAGTTTGACAATTTTAAGTCTTTTAAAAGACCCCCCCCCCCCCCCCCCCCCCCCCCTTAGGGAGTTCATCCACAAAAAAGACACTGGACGCTGCACTAGGTCAGAAACCAGAGGAGACTGTGAGGTCCACCGCAGACGGACCACTTTTGGACAAAATGTCCTCTCCATTAAAGGCAGCTCTTTGTGGAATAGCCTCTCAGCTGAGACACGGGATTGTCCCACTCTCAATAGCTTAAAAGGTCAACTCAAAGAATGGTTGAGAAACAAACAGACGTGCAATCACCGCTAAATGCACTTAACTCAGGGGTATCTCCTCTTCTTTAACACAGGGGTCTCTCCTCTCTTTAACACAGGGGCATCTCCTCTTCTTTAACACAGGGGCATCTCCTCTTCTTTAACACAGGGGCATCTCCTCTTCTTTAACTCAGGGGTCTCTCCTCTTCTTTAACACAGGGGCATCTCCTCTTCTTTAACACAGGGGTCTCTCCTCTTCTTTAACACAGGGGCATCTCCTCTTCTTTAACCAGGGGCATCTCCTCTTCTTTAACACAGGGGCATCTCCTCTTCTTTAACACAGGGCATCTCCTCTTCTTTAACACAGGGGCATCTCCTCTTCTTTAACACAGGGGTCTCTCCTCTTCTTTAACACAGGGGCATCTCCTCTTCTTTAACACAGGGGCATCTCCTCTTCTTTAACTCAGGGGCATCTCCTCTTCTTTAACACAGGGGCATCTCCTCTTCTTTAACACAGGGGCATCTCCTCTTCTTTAACACAGGGGCATCTCCTCTTCTTTAACACAGGGGCATCTCCTCTTCTTTAACACAGGGCATCTCCTCTTCTTTAACACAGGGGCATCTCCTCTTCTTTAACACAGGGGTCTCTCCTCTTCTTTAACACAGGGGTCTCTCCTCTTCTTTAACACAGGGGCATCTCCTCTTCTTTAACACAGGGGCATCTCCTCTTCTTTAACACAGGGGTCTCTCCTCTTCTTTAACACAGGGGCATCTCCTCTTCTTTAACACAGGGGCATCTCCTCTTCTTTAACACAGGGGCATCTCCTCTTGCACTTTAGGTAGCTCTTGTATCTTCTCTTGCACTTTATATGTCGTTGCTGCTATATTGAATCACCATGTCATAAATACTTGTGTATGCTGCTCTTGCTCTTTTGCACTTTTTGCATATCATGTATTTTGTTTTTGCTATGTTTGTAAAATGTAATTTTCTTAAATGTTTTATGTGAGGGACTGCGGATGGAAATGAGCTCAAAGCTAAATCTGGCACTGTTACGCTTGACACATTTTTTATGTTTTTAGTGTTCATCACTGTGCATTGTCCCTGCCAAATAAACGATTAAATAATTAAATAATAAATATTGTGTGACTCAAGTGTACGATGTAAATAGGATTCAGATGCTTGTTGCATCGGGACACCTGGAAGGGCGTGGTGCATGCATTCCTTTTAGTATGACAATAGGCTAAGCCAGACAGAATGAACACTTGTTCCACCACCCTATTTATTCCTTCAGGTAATCTATTACACAAACACGCAATGCAGCAAGTGTGACGTCCGTTTGTGCTTTTCTGACGACAGGAACTGTTTTTGGGACTGCCATTGCATTACTATTTAATAAATGACAATTCATAACAAATATGAATGACGTGTGTTTATTATTCATGCTACATACTGATATAGGGCTAAGTAAGCAATCAATCCTGCAAATTAACCCTTAGTCGTTCAATATATTTATTCAGACAATGTGAGTAGAAATACAGGAATTCTGCTCCCACCTGAGCCCAACGTTGCAATATTACTACATTTCCCTAAAAACTTACCAAAACGTAAACAATTGGAAAACTCTTTAATTTCTGCTCCAGAGGCTCCCTATAGCAACATCTGAAAGGTCAAGAAAAAAAATCTAATGTTTTTCTATATTTGGGCTTTACAGGGTTAACCCCCATAATTACTGAGATAAAAATAGTCATGTCTGACTGGAGTCTGGTGGCTTTGATGAGAGCCTATCAACAGGATGTTTTGTACATTTATGAATTATAATCATGATCATCCAAAACTCGGTTTTGTTCATTTATCATATATTCACTTTAAGTCGAATCACCGGGCATTGCATAGGAAAAGTGTAAAAAAAGGGGGGGTGTCCACCCAGCTGTCATGTCTGCATCACTGCTGATACATGCCATGACTTCTGCAGACCAAAAAGTGAGTTCAAAATAAAAGCAAACAAAAAAACTGACTTCAAAATAAAAATCAACAAGAAACTGACTTCAAAATAAGAGAAAACAGGAACAATCCTTTTTAATTGCAGGCACAAACTGGTGATGTGTAGAGATATGGCTGGTGTTTGTGGAATTAAACACACCTGTGTGTTACAGGTGAACAGGAAACACTTTGTTATTCTCCCTCACTGCAGAGAGACAGACGGACTGAAAAACAGACGATCAGATTCACCTTCAGACCAAACAACTTCCTCTGAGTTCAGCTACAGGAGAGAAAAGTGGAAACTACAACACTGCTGCTTCAACCTGCGGACCCTCCCCCCCCTGAAGGTGAGTCTGACTCCAAACAACACTCACATACCTCATTCACTCCAACGCAACTCCGGTTCAAGCTCCGTGCTAGAGCTTTTCAGGTTCAGAACCGGTTCTTCGGTTTAGCTCCGGCTCTTTTCACACCGCTCAGAGCCCGACTGGTGCTGCGTCATTGCGTCATCGTTTGCGTCATGACGTAACCGTTTGCGTGCCTGCTTCATAAAGCCAAACCGCGCGGAAACCCCTCACAGCTCACACCGACAACAACAACAATGGCCGATTGTGTTGAAGCGCTACTCGTTTTGGTTTTGGTAAAAACCAGCGGTTGCCATCTCTTTCTAAGTTTCTCCATCGTTGTGTACAAACTGGATAAAACGCGGGCTTTTTGTTGTTGTTCAGGAGTTGATCCCGCCCCTGCCCCTGCCCCGCCTCGATGTAAGCGTGACGTATGCGGTGCTTTTGCTCTAGCCGGAGAATTTTTTGGTGCTTGAAACGAACCGGATTCCGGAGCTAAGAGGCTGCTCCGCTGCGGTGTGAACGGGAAAACCCGGTGCTTTTCAAGCTCCAGCTCCGAACCGGCCCTGAAACACTGTTGGTGTGAATGAGGTAAAAGTGAATTTCAGTGAAGTCAGTAGAGGAGGGGGAGGGGAGACATGACTGACTGTACTTCCTGTCTGCTGTGTTTCAGCTTCACTCAGAGACAACATGGCTTCCAGGTTAGAGGAAGATCTCTGCTGTCCGGTCTGTCAGGAAGTCTTTAGAGATCCTGTTCTTCAGTCCTGTAGCCACAGCTTCTGTAAAGCCTGTCTGCAGACCTGGTGGAGAGAGAAACCAACACGAGAGTGTCCAGTCTGTAAGACAAGATCTTCAAGAGGAGAACCTCCCTGTAACCTGGCTTTAAAGAACCTGTGTGAGACCTTCTTACTGGAGAGAGATCAGAGATCTCCAGAGGCTCTCTGCAGTCTGCACTCTGAGAAACTCAGACTCTTCTGTCTGGACCATCAGCAGCCAGTGTGTCTCGTCTGCAGAGATTCAGAGAAACACAGCGACCACAGATTCACATCCATGGATGAAGCTGCACAGGATCTCAGAGAGGAGCTCCAGAGATCTCTGCAGCCCTTTCAGGAGAAACTGAAGCTCTTTGAAGAAGTTAAAGTGAAGTTTGATCAAACAGCAGGACACATGAAGGTCCAGGCTCAACACACAGAGATGCAGATTAAGGAGCAGTTTACGAAGCTTCACCAGTTTCTAGAAGAGGAAGAGGAGGCCAGGATGGCTGCACTGAGGGAGGAAGAGGAGCAGAAGAGGAGGATGATGAAGGAGAAGATGGGGGCTGTGAGCAGAGAGATAGCAGCTCTTTCACACACAGTCAGAGCCACAGAGGAGGAGCTGAGAGCTGAAGACGTCTCCTTCCTGCACAACTACAAGGCTGCAGTGGAGAGGCTGCAGCGCCCCCTGCTGGAGGATCCACAGCTGCCCTCAGGAGCTCTGATAGACAAGGCCAAACACCTGGGCAACCTCAGCTTCAACATCTGGAGCAAGATGAAGGACATGGTGTCCTACTCTCCTCTCATCCTGGACCCAAACACTGCTGGTCCAGACCTGTCCTGTCTGAAGATCTGACCAGAGTGAGACAAGGAGGAGTGAGACAGAGACTTCCTGATAATCCAGAGAGGTTTGATTATTACGCCTCTGTCCTGGGCTCTGAGGGCTTTAACTCAGGGACTCACAGCTGGGATGTCCAGGTTACAGACAGTACATGGTGGGAACTGGGTGTGTTAGCAGAGTCTGTCCAGAGGAAGAGAGACAAACTGTCTGGATTTTGGAGAATATGTTTCTATGAAGGTGAATACTATGCATATTCACTACCGGATCCAATCACTCCTCTCAGCCTGAAGAAGCTCCAGAGGGTCAGAGTGAATCTGGACTGGAACAGAGGAAAGTTGTCGTTCTCTGATCCTGACACTAACACACACATACACACCTTCACACACACTTTCACTGAGAGGCTGTTTCCATTCATTGCCACTGGAAGTAAAGTGAAGATATTGCCACTGAAGGTGTGTGTGACAGTGGATCAGAGCAAGTAGAGATGAACAGGATCATTATATCTATGATGTTTATCTCTTAAAGGATGGATTCAGAGTGTCTTACTGTATAAGTCTCATATTCTCCACAAATGTCTATTTTTGAGTCCCTGATTTTCTTTTCTTTTTGTTATTCAGTTTACACTATCTTTACTTTTTTTGACCCATAATATGTAAAGTAATTGAATAATTGTTATCTTCACAAATGAAATGCTCAATTCGGATTCATTGCCCAGTTTGGATTTAATTGTTTTAGCTCGTAAAATAAAAATTTGTTATAATCTTATATCAGTGTGAAACTGTGCAGAAAAACAATATGAATGTTCTCATATGATAGTAAACATGTAGGCGAATACGAATAGTGTGTACAGTTTCATTTCAAGTTGATATGCAGTTGACGTCAGTTTTGAGATTGGCTTTTGTGCCGCAATGGCTGCTTCTTCCGTAAAAAGGCTACTTTAAACTATATTTGTCGTCAGAAGAGTCACACCAAGTTATATGAGGTCTTACACCTCACTGACTTCCTCCATCACAGCTGTTTCATGTTCGTATTCGAGTGACTCCAGTGCAGATTTGGGACGAATGTGGATCTAGAGCCGGTGATCCCAAAGTGTGACTAGAGAAAAACTGTGATGCGAAACTAATGTTTTGACGTAGAAACATTAAACAGATCGTCTTATAGCAATGGTCTTATTCAGGTATGAACAAATTGACGTTTGTTTCTAGAGACTAACAGAGATCTTCTACAAGCGTCCATTTTTTCTGATAACAAATCCGTTAGCTAACGTTAGCTGTTAGCAGCTGGTGGGCAGCACAGTCCTTGTATAAATTAATTTGGTGAAGATTAAATATTAAATTTGTCATGTGTTAAAAAGTAATCTCGTCAAATAAGGCTTTTGGAAAGAATTCTGAATAGGTAGTTATTCAGGTGATTTTCTTTAAGCAAAATAAGATGTAGATGTCAAAGAGGTAATTATGATTTGTGTATCAACCCAACAAAACTAGTATGGAAACGGTATAAGAGTATACGTTGAGGCTTTGTCAGACCTCTGCTACATGCTGTTTCCTCACATGTATCCCGGGCTGTGTGTCACTCCAAAGTGCTGATTCATAGCTGGATATAAACACTGATGGTGTCTTCAGGCTGTTGTAAAAGCTGTATTGGTGTCCAAAGGTAGATTTAATGAGTTGATTGTGTTTTAATGTCATTTAATCATTTCTCAGACTATCCTAAGATTGGAGGCATCGAAAATTACAGAAAAAGGAAAACATGCTATATTGTTGGAGAGTAAGTGTGCAGAGTAAGGGGTGCCATAGAGAGGGTCTTATTGAATACTATATGCAATAGATACCACAAACACCAACCAAAATCAGACTGTATCTTTGCGTGTTAATATTTGATTTTGTTTCTGATCCTAATGATTGGTTTGTTAATCCTTTTTTATCAGAACTTCATTTTAAATTGTTGTTTGATTATTGATTATTTTGACCTGTGTGTGTGTGTGTGTGTGTGTGTGTGTGTGTGTGTGTGTGTGTGTGTGGTGTGTGGTGTGTGTGTGTGTGTGTTGTGTGTGTGGTGTGTGTGTGTGTGTGTGTGTGGTGTGTGTGTGTGTGTGTGTGGTGTGTGTGTGTGTGTGTGTGTGTGTGTGTGTGGTGTGTGGTGTGTGTGTGTGTGTGGTGTGTGTGTGTAGTCGTGACAAACCCTTACCCTAAATGTGTGGAAGCTGATGGGATCCCAAAAAAAAAATGAATATATCAAATCAAAGTTTGTTTTAATTTTTTATTAATGGAATGTTTACAATTCATTAAATATATACAGTTATCTGAAATATGTGTAATGTTTATTCTTCTATGTGATATAATAAAGAAAACTTGATTCTGTTTGTTAAAGTGTTTTTATTCAGTTTCCATTTTCCAGTTCCTGCTGTTCGTCATGTAGTCGTTGTATTTACGTAGGACGTCTCAGTTTGGGTTGAGACTTTAATAATATTGTTGATTTAAGAACTCAATATATCTCTGCTGTTTGTACCTTCCAAAAATAAGAAATAAACATCAGAAAATAAGTAAAACAACTCTACATATATAAATGTTGGTATATAAAGAAACTATATACAGAAACCAACAATTCAAACAAATATAACATTTTCACAAATAAACAGTAACAGAAAAAAAAAAATACATATTATATTAGACAATAAAAAACTGAACGTCACTGGAGTTTAATCATTTTCAATGCTCATGGCAATGTCATTAGTGTAAATGGGTCCTATATGAAGTTATTGTTGGTTGTTTCATTGTGGATTTCCCGGTAGTTATTCACTGTGCCTTTGTACTTCACATACAAAGTTTCAGAAATTGAATAATTAACCTTCAAAAATAAGATTTTTACTTTATTTTTTAAACTAAAAACATGACGTGGGGTTCCTCAAGGCTCCATCTTGGGGCCTCTTCTCTTTAAAATCTACATGCTACCACTGGCTCAGATAATTATAAACAACAAAATAAGCTACCATAGCTATGCAGACGACACACACATTTACATAACCATTTCACCAGGAGACTATGCTCCAATTCAATCACTGAGTAAGTGCATCGAACAAGTCAATAACTGGATGTGTCAGAACGTATTCAGAACGCTGCTGCTCGAGTCCTCACTAACACTAAGAAAGTGGATCACATCTCTCCAGTTCTGTGGTCTTTCCAATGATCCTGTCTGTCAAATAATTGATTTCAAAATACTCTTTAGTCTTCAGGGTCTGCTTTCTGTCCCCAAAGTAACAGGAGTTTTATCATTTTTAATGCTCCTGGCTATGTCATTAGTGTTAATGGGTGTTTTTTATAAGTTATTGTTGGTTGTTTTATTGTGGATTTCCCAGTAGTTATTCACTGTGCCTTTGTTGTTCACTTACAAAGTCTCAGAAATTGAATAATTAACCTTCAAAGTAAGATTTTCACGATATTTGTGTAACTTAAATTACAATCCATGACATATCATATACTCATCCCCTATCCAGTGGCTAAAGCAGAACGCTATAAATATTGGCTTTGCCTCTTAGGTTTAACGTTGTATGTGTCTTAGAATAGAAATACTGCACCCACAATTCAATAGGTACCTGTCAGTTAATTGTCAAAAAACCCATTCGCTTGTGACTGTCACTAACAAGGAGTAGCCCATGGAACCCCATATTCTGACATGTGGGGTTCCTCAAGGCTCCATCTTGGGGCCTCTTCACTTTAACATCTACAGGCTATACCACTGGCTCAGATAATGAAAAACAACTAAATAAGTTACCATAGCTATGCAGACCACACACACATTTACATAACCATTTCACCAGGGGACTATGGTGCAATTCAATCACTGAGTAAATGCATCGAACAAGTCAATGACTGGATGTGTCAGAACTTATTCAGACGCTGCTGTCTGAGTCCTCACTAACACTAAGAAAGTGGATCACATCTCTCCAGTTCTGAGGTCTTTACATGGCTTCCTGTGTGTCAAATAATTGATTTCAAATACTGTGGCTGGTTTATAAAGCATTGAATGGTTTAGGGCCAAAATATATTTCTTGTCTCCTCCTACATTAATAACCACCCAGAACTCTTAAGTCTTCTGGGTCTGCTTTCTGTCCCCAAAGTAACAGGAGTTTTATCATTTTTAATCCTCATGGCAATGTCATTAGTGTTAATGGATCTAATATATGAAGTTTATGTTGGTTGTTTTATTGTGGATTTCAAACTAGTTATTCACTGTGCTTTTGTTCTTTACTTAAAGCATTTTAGAAATGGAATAATTAACCTTCAAAAGCAAGATTTTTACTTAATTTGTTTAACTAAAAACATGACATGTGGGTTCCTCAAGGCTCCATCTTGGGGCCGCTTTCTATTTAACAGAACCAACCACAACTCTTAATTCCTCTGGGTCTCCTTTTTGTCCACAGAGCCAGAACTAAATAAGCTAATGTAAGGTTATGACTGTCACATATTCATTATAACTGTTCAACTGCGGGATATTTGCTGAGCTGCTAGATTAAAGATTGAAATGTCCCGTACTGCAGGGATCAAATGAGGAAAAACCAGTTAACCGGTGAGCTGATGAGGTGCGGCTGCTGTTTGTGGAATGAGACACACCTGTGGGTTACAGAGAGACAAACAAGGAAACACTTTGTTATTCTCCCTCACTGCACAGCGACAGACGGACCGAAAAACAGACGATCAGATTCACCTTCAGATCAAACTAACAACTTCCTCTGAGTTCAGCTACAGGAGAGAAAAGTGGAAACTACAACACTGCTGCTTCAACATGAGGACCCTCCACCCCCTGAAGGTGAGTCTGACTCCAAACAACACTCAAAGTTAATTTAATTGAAGTCAGGAGAGGAGGGGGAGGGGAGCCATGACTGACTGTCACGATTCTTAGTTGGTGTGTTTAGTTTCTGGTTTTATTTTTGAAATTCTGTTCTCCCTTTGTCTGGTCTTCCTTCCTGTGTTTGCCTTCCTGTCCTTAGTTTCCCTCCTGTGTCTGATTGTCTGATTGTGTTCACATCATTGCCCTTTTGTTCATGCCTCCCCTGCCCAGCGGTGTCTTGTCCTGTGATTACCCTTCTGTGTATTTAGTCTTGTCTTCCCTTTTGCTCCCTGCTCGGTCGTCGTCTTTCTTGTCCACGTTACCTGCCTGACCTGTTTGTAAGTTTGTTCCTGTTCCTCGTGCTCCCTGATTTGCTGTTTAAGTCGTTTCCTGTTTTTCTTTATCATCGGCTTGTTTTGAATTAAAGTTTGCTTTTTGTTGAACGTACTAGACCTTTTTATTATTGCATTTGGGTCCTGCCTTACCCCAAACCCTGACACTGACTGTACTTCCTGTCTGCTGTGTTTTCAGCTTCACTCAGAGACAACATGTCTTCCAGGTTAGAGGAGATCTCTGCTGTCCGGTCTGTCGTGAAGTCGTTAGAGATCCTGTCATTCTGTCCTGCTGCCACAGCTTCTGTAAAGCCTGTCTGCAGACCTGGTGGGATGGGAAAGAAGTAAAGGAGTGTCCTGTTTGTATGAGATCTTCAAAGGCCATCTTTCCTCCGAACTTTGCATTGAAGAACCTGTGTGAGACCTTCTTACTGGAGAGAGATCAGAGATCTCCAGAGGCTCTCTGCAGTCTGCACTCTGAGAAACTCAGACTCTTCTGTCTGGACCATCAGCAGCCAGTGTGTCTCGTCTGCAGAGATTCAAGAACACACACCAACCACAGATTCAGACCCATGGATGAAGCTGCACAGGATCTCAGAGAGGAGCTCCAGAAATCTCTGCAGCCCTTTCAGGAGAAACTGAAGCTCTTTGAAGAAGTTCAAGTGAAGTTTGATCAAACAGCAGGACACATGAAGGTCCAGGCTCAACACACAGAGACGCAGATTAAGGAGCAGTTTAAGAAGCTTCACCAGTTTCTAGAAGAGGAAGAGGAGGCCAGGATGGCTGCACTGAGGGAGGAAGAGGAGCAGAAGAGGAGGATGATGAAGGAGAAGATGGAGGCTGTGAGCAGAGAGATAGCAGCTCTTTCACACACAGTCAGAGCCACAGAGGAGGAGCTGAGAGCTGAAGACGTCTCCTTCCTGCACAACTACAAGGCTGCAGTGGAGAGGCTGCAGCGCCCCCTGCTGGAGGATCCACAGCTGCCCTCGGGAGCTCTGATAGACAAGGCCAAACACCTGGGCAACCTCAGCTTCAACATCTGGAGCAAGATGAAGGACACGGTGTCCTACTCTCCTCTCATCCTGGACCCAAACACTGCTGATCCAGACCTCGTCCTGTCTGAAGATCTGACCAGAGTGAGAGAGGAGGAGAGAGACAGAAACTTCCTGATAATCCAGAGAGGTTTGATAAACACTACTCTGTCCTGGCTCTGAGGGCTTTAACTCAGGGACTCACAGCTGGGATGTCCAGGTTACAGACAGTACATTCTGGTTACTGGGTGTGTCAGCAGAGTCTGCCCTGAGGAAGGGAAGCGTACAGTCTGGATTATTGGAAATAGGTTTCAATGAAGGTAAATACTCAGCATGGTCACCATCAGATACACACACTGATCTCAGCCTGCAGAAGGAGCTCCAGAGGGTCAGAGTGAATCTGGACTGGAACAGAGGAAAGTTGTCGTTCTCTGATCCTGACACTAACACACACATACACACCTTCTCACACACTTTCACTGAGAGAATGTTTCCATTTATTTTCACTGATGGTGAGGTGAAGATATTACCACTGAAGGTGTGTGTGACAGTGGATCAGAGCAGGTAGAGATAAGTTTATCATCATATCCATTGTGTTTCTTTCTTAGAGGTCAATTCACTGAAGTTTCACATGTCTTATATTCCAAACTTTGTTTGTTTTTTTATTCACTCCACTCTCGTATCCATTTTCAGTGCTTACATTGTGGGTTCAATCCTGTCGATCATTCAGAGGTAAACCAGGTTTAGGGTTTGGGTTGGGGTTTTTTAAAATTCTAAAATTCATTCTAGTGCATTAAATCAATGTTTTACATTTTTGTTTTGTTGACAATTCATACAATATGTACATACGAAATGATATAGATATGTGTAATGTGTGTATAATGTAAATTTCTCTTTCTGGTGTAATAAAGAAAAGATTATTCTGCACTTAAAAGTGTTTTTATTGAGCTTCCAATAGATGATTTCTGCTCTTAATCATCGTAATCTATTTACGCCGAACGTGTCAGTTTGCGTTAAGACTTTATATCATATTGTTGATTTAGCAACTGAATCTTTCCCTGCTGTTTCTACCTACCTACCTATCCAGGTGATAGCATGTGTTACGGGTCCTAAAGAGTGACTCAACTGAATCCCAATATGCAAACGCAGAAAGAAATGAAAGCAGAGCTGAGTCGTTCTGGGCTTTAATAGGTACAGGAATCAGGGCGGAGTCATCTCAGGCTTTTCAGGGACTGAGGCGGGAAATTGGGGTGATCGTGGGAGCGATGGCTGAGAGCAGTGGTTGTGGTATTTCCAGGAATCCTGCCAGGAGGTATCGTCAGGAGGGAGAAGAGGCACGGATAGGCGAGCAAGACGGATGGACATGGCTGGCGGAGAAGGTACAAGTATCTGGACAAAGAGGCGCAGAGTAAGGAATGGCACAGGAAAGGGTGCTGGTATGAACAGTATTTATTTGATAAACACGGAATGTGGGGTGAATTCTCATGTCTTGAAATGACAAATGCCCAATGAACCTGGGGGAGAGTTGTTAGAAGAAGAGCCAAACTGACTGACCTTGTAAATAAAGGGGAGCAGCAGGTATTTTTACTATTTGCAGAGCCCTTGTTCCTGGCCAGAGTCGGGGGGAGGGCAAAGCGTGGGTCCTTTCAAAGTTGGATATGCAGTTTTACCAAATGGACTGTCAGCTCAATCTCGTCCACAGGGGGAAAAGGGGCGGTTGATACTAGGGAGACAGACCAGGGGCCGAACAGGTGAGACTGTTATGTGAGTGAGGGGATGTGGGGGCTCCAGGTAAAGGGGTTCTTATTGGTGACAGGGCAGACTCTGGTTCCTGATTGGTTCTCTCTGTCTATTAGACTGCAGATGATAACCAGAAGACTCAAGATTCAAGGCTTTATTGTCATGTGCACATTAGATACAGTGTTCAGAAGATATGGCAATGAAAAACTTAGGTCACAGGTTCCTCCAACAATGCAACATGAATATATATAGGACATACAACAAATAAAACAGATAAAATAGTGCAAGAGAATGTTTTGAGATGTGCGAGTAAATACAAATAGTGCAAGAAGAGTCTATATACAAGTAAATGGAATATGATACATAAGGTAAATAATGGCTGGGCAAAGAAAAGGTCAGATTTAGAGAAACGACCGCAAACCGTAACTATGATGGTGTTACTTTGAGATAGTGGTAGGCCAGTATCGAAGTCCAGAGTGATGTGGGACGAGGAAGTGGCTGGGGCGAGTCAGCCTTGCTCTGGGCACAGATGGTACAGGCGGACAAACTCCTGGGATGGTTTGCCAAGCTAGAGCAATGGGACCATTGAAGCACCTCAGATCGGACTGAGTTGGGGACGAATAGATAGTTGGGAGGATTATTGCCAGGGTTAGGGTTAGCAGACTGGGCTCTGGTTTCAGACAGAGGGTGAAAAGATGTGCTGCAGCACAGGCAGTATGAGAAAAATAAAGAGTTTTTTGAACATTAAAGCATGAAGACATGTCCCAGTAGAGACACTACATACTGATATACACCTGAACATCAGCAGGAGAGGACTCTTTAAAGTAGAGACACTACATACTGATATACACCTGAACATCAGCAGGAGAGGACTCTTTAAAGTAGAGACACTACATACTGATATACACCTGAACATCAGCAGGAGAGGACTCTTTAAAGTAGAGACACTACATACTGATATACACCTGAACATCAGCAGGAGAGGACTCTTTAAAGTAGAGACACTACATACTGATATACACCTGAACATCAGCAGGAGAGGACTCTTTAAAGTAGAGACACTACATACTGATATACACCTGAACATCAGCAGGAGAGGACTCTTTAAAGTAGAGACACACATACTGATATACACCTGAACATCAGCAGGAGAGGACTCTTTAAAGTAGAGACACTACATACTGATATACACCTGAACATCAGCAGGAGAGGACTCTTTAAAGTAGAGACACTACATACTGATATACACCTGAACATCAGCAAGAGAGGACTCTTTAAAGTAGAGACACTACATACTGATATACACCTGAACATCAGCAGGAGAGGACTCTTTAAAGTAGAGACACTACATACTGATATACACCTGAACATCAGCAGGAGAGGACTCTTTAAAGTAGAGACACTACATACTGATATACACCTGAACATCAGCAGGAGAGGACTCTTTAAAGTAGAGACACTACATACTGATATACACCTGAACATCAGCAGGAGAGGACTCTTTAAAGTAGACACACTACATACTGATATACAGCTGAACATCAGCAGGAGAGGACTCTTTAAAGTAGAGACACTACATACTGATATACAGCTGAACATCAGCAGGAGAGGACTCTTTAAAGTAGAGACACTACATACTGATATACACCTGAACATCAGCAGGAGAGGACTCTTTAAAGTAGAGACACTACATACTGATATACACCTGAACATCAGCAGGAGAGGACTCTTTAAAGTAGAGACTCTACATACTGATATACACCTGAACATCAGCAGGAGAAGACTCTTTAAAGTAGAGATACTACACACTGATATACACCTAAACATCAGCAGGAGAGGACTCTTTAAAGTAGAGACTCTACATACTGATATACACCTGAACATCAGCAGGAGAGGACTCTTTAAAGTAGAGACTCTACATACTGATATACACCTGAACATCAGCAGGAGAGGACTCTTTAAAGTAGAGACACTACACACTGATATACACCTGAACATCAGCAGGAGAGGACTCTTTAAAGTAGAGACTCTACACACTGATATACACCTGAACATCAGCAGGAGAGGACTCTTTAAAGTAGAGACTCTACATACTGATATACCCTGAAAATGAGCAGAATAGGGCCTCTTTAAGTAAAAAGTCAATAAATGGTTAACTCTCTCTGTGTCTGCCATGCATTGACAGTAATAACTCAGAGAGGAAGGCGGGTGTGGAGGCTGCTGATATTTAGACAGACAGGGGTGAGTGACGCTGGTAAAACCGCACAGCGAGACAGCGTCTGCCGTGAGGTTAGACCAATAAAATAAAGAGTCAATTTGTTCCCAGTCACCCTGCTTCCATAACGGTGAGCCGGTGCTTGGAGACGCGTCCTGTTGTCGCTGTGGAAATCTGCTGCTGTGTTTATAAAAACATCTCAGCGTAGGGGAAAGAGAGCGTGTTTAGATGGCAGGAAGGAAATATAGAATATTCACGGTTAGGCTGGACAGATGTGTTGGTGGGCCGATTTCGGTCCTGTATTTTATAATTGGAAATATTAGTCACATTGTCCGCTAATATAATGGTTCCACTATAATTAGAGTTAACAAAATGAGTTTTGGTTAACGGGTGTGAATGTGTTTAAATACATTTATATGTTTCTGATATTGCTCATGTACAGACATCTTCCACTGGCAGTTTCATTGATTTATTGATACAGTGTTGCAGGGATGACGTATTTTTGAAGGCTGACCCTGAAGGCAGCATCTCCCCGGTTCAATGGGATTTCTCTGTGATTTTGGATTATTGCAGAAAAGAATCTCTGTGTCAAACAAACATTTTGTTCAGGAGGATAATCTCCACATATTAACACCACTTTATGATTTCTGAAGTAAAAAGCTAATGTTGGGCTATAAAGGAACTACAGCACGGTCACATGACTTCACGTCACCACCGCTAAGCTAAAGGTGGCTAATGTTGGGCTATAAAGGAACTACAGCACGGTCACATGACTTCACGTCACCACCGCTAAGCTAAAGGTGGCTAATGTTGGCTAATGTTGGGCTATAAAGGAACTACAGCACGGTCACATGACTTCACGTCACCACCGCTAAGCTAAAGGTGGCTAATGTTGGGCTATAAAGGAACTACAGCACGGTCACATGACTTCACGTCACCACCGCTAAGCTAAAGGCGGCTAATGTTGGGCTATAAAGGAACTACAGCACGGTCACATGACTTCACGTCACCACCGCTAAGCTAAAGGTGGCTAATGTTGGGCTATAAAGGAACTACAGCACGGTCACATGACTTCACGTCACCACCGCTAAGCTAAAGGTGGCTAATGTTGGCTAATGTTGGGCTATAAGGAACTACAGCACGGTCACATGACTTCACGTCACCACGCTAAGCTAAAGGTGGCTAATGTTGGGCTATAAAGGAACTACAGCACGGTCACATGACTTCACGTCACCACCGCTAAGCTAAAGGCGGCTAATGTTGGGCTATAAAGGAACTACAGCACGGTCACGACTTCAAGTCACCACCGCTAAGCTAAAGGGGTTAATGTTGGGCTATAAAGGAACTACAGCATGGTCACGACTTCAAGTCACCACCGCTAAGCTAAAGGTGGCTAATGTTGGGCTATAAAGGAACTACAGCATGGTCACGACTTCAAGTCACCACCGCTAAGCTAAAGGAGGCTAATGTTGGGCTATAAAGGAACTACAGCACGGTCACGACTTCACGTCACCACCGCTAAGCTAAAGGTGGCTAATGTTGGGCTATAAAGGAACTACAGCACGGTCACGACTTCAAGTCACCACCGCTAAGCTAAAAGGTGGCTAATGTTTGGCTATAAAGGAACTACAGCACGGTCACGACTTCAAGTCACCACCGCTAAGCTAAAAGTGGCTAATGTTTGGCTATAAAGGAACTACAGCACGGTCACGACTTCAAGTCACCACCACTAAGCTAAAGGTGGCTAATGTTGGGCTATAAAGGAACTACAGCACGGTCACGACTTCAAGTCACCACCACTAAGCTAAAGGTGGCTAATGTTGGGCTATAAAGGAACTACAGCACGGTCACATGACTTCACGTCACCACCGCTAAGCTAAAGGTGGCTAATGTTGGGCTATTAAGGAACTACAGCACGGTCACATGACTTCACGTCACCACCGCTAAGCTAAAGGTGGCTAATGTTGGGCTATAAAGGAACTACAGCATGGTCACGACTTCAAGTCACCACCGCTAAGAGAAAAGGTGGCTAATGTTGGGCTATAAAGGAACTACAGCACGGT